>CALZFC010000291.1:800000-1015018 GCA_945643635.1 Allodiplogaster sudhausi | reverse complement strand
AGAGAGAGAGAGAGAGAGAAAGAGAGAGAGAGAGAGAGAGGAAGATGGAGAGAGACAAAGAGAGAGAAAGCGAGAGAGTGTGAGAATAGAGAGCGGAGAGAGAAATAAAGTGATAGAAAGAGAGAGAGAATAGAGAGAAAGAGAGAGGAAGATGAGAGTGGAGAGAGAGACCGTAAGAGAGAGAGAAAGTGGAATTTGTATCCAGCCCAATTGCTCTTCATAAACGCGTACCTTGAGAATAATCTGGTAGTCGGTGAGGCCAAACCACGGAATTCGACCAGTTAACTGGAAAAAAAAAAGTTATATTTTGGTCACTAGAAACACTTTTATAAGCAATTTGTTTTTCTTAAAAAAAATTTTTTTAACATCAGCTATTAAATAAATGCTATACAAAGTAATAAATATATTTTTTTTAAATTATCTTCATTACTTAAAATTATACTGTAAAATAATTTTTCAATAAAAAAAACATATGAAATAACCATCTGCAGTACGATTTTTTTAACAACAGCTATTAAATAAATGCTATACAAAGTAATAAATATATTTTGTTTGTAAAAAATTTTCATCAGTTTAAAATACTGTAAAATTATTTTTTCCAAAAAATAAAAAAAAATAAAAAAAAATAACCATCTGCAGTACGACGCAACCCACGCTCCAAATGTCCACGGCACGTCCATAGCCCGTGTAATCGCCGTTAGAGCCACCGCCGTAGGTCATTATCTACAATATTTATTCATTTTTTTCCGGCGGATTAATGATCTCGTTATTTATTGATTTATATTCATTGAACAAAATTTATCTAATTATTTGTCGTCCAACAATTTTCAGTGAATTAATTGACCAAACTTTTTTAAATTCTCCATATATTTATAAACAATTAATTGCTCAGTCACTCTTATGAAAACCGAATGTGATTTTAAATCTCTTAAAAAAAAACTATGTATGGTTTACAAGATATCCCTACCGTACTTCCGGTTGCTATTTATAGTGTCACCTCGGGTGCCATGTAGTTTGGCGTGCCGACGAGTTTCTCAATTCGCCGTGCGCTGTCTGCTCTTCTCGCAGACGGTAAGCGCATCCAAAATCGCCAAGCTTAAGGACGTGCTGACGGTCGAGGAAGATATTGGCGGGCTTCAGGTCGCGATGTACAATCTGTGAGTGAAGGGAAGGGAAAAAAAAGCTATGACTTTAATTTATTTGGTCGGCCCGATATAACGATTAAATTGAATTAAAAAAATTGAATCTATTGGACTAGGCTACCGCAAAAAATTGTAATCGTTCAGTGTAAACGCAAGCAGAAAAATAAACATTTTTCTTCTATCAGCATCATTTCTGTCGCTTCGGTGGTTTACACGTCAGCTTACACCATATATCCATTCCTGCTCGTCCCTTGCCCGATTAACAAGATGTCTGGTATACATTATGAAAATATTATAAAAAAGTTGCCCGCCTCTTCATACCCGTTGTATCTCTTCCACCCCCCCCCCCCAATTCCAGTGCTAAGCAAGGTTCGGCCCAAGACTCCAGACCGGGGGGGGGGGGGGCAACACGCGCATGCGTCCACCTTGTTCAGCACAGCCCACTTCTCTTTCACCATCTCTTTCTCTCTCTCTCTCTCTCTCTCTCTCTCTCTCTCATTTTCTTTGTCATCTCACTCTCTCACTATCTCTCTCTTCTCTCTCTCCATCTTCATCTATCTCTCTCCCTCCTCTCGCTCTCGGTCTCTCTTACCCCATGAGTGTGGATGTAGGCGACGGCA
The DNA here is from genome assembly GCA_945643635.1 of Allodiplogaster sudhausi. Classification (NCBI taxonomy): domain Eukaryota; kingdom Metazoa; phylum Nematoda; class Chromadorea; order Rhabditida; family Diplogasteridae; genus Allodiplogaster; species Allodiplogaster sudhausi. The sequence continues at coordinate 1,013,256 of CALZFC010000291.1, read as the reverse complement.
TGCAGGAGTGCCTTGGTGCAGAGACGGGCAGGCTTCTGGTCCATTCGCTCGCGGCAGATGCTCTCCAGGGTGCCGTCCGGGCAGAACTCCATCAGGATCAGCACTTCGTTCTGAGAGTAAGAAAACGAGAGAGAGAGAAAGAGAGAGAGAGAGAGAGAGAAAGAGAGGAAGAGAAAGAGAGAGGCGACACAGAGAGAGAAACAGACAGAGAGAGAGAGAGGGGAGAAAGAGAGGCTAGCGATAGAGAGACAGAGAGAGAGACAGTGAGAGAGAAAGAGAGAGAGAGAGAGAGAGAGAGAGAGAGAGAGAGAGAGAGAGAGGGAGAGACTAACATCAAAGACTTCGACTCCGTAGTATCGAACAATGTTCGGGTGGATCAGCGTGCGAAGCGTGCCAACTTCGTTCTGCAGCACTTCAAGCACCACTTTGGCGAGCACCTGTCGAAAGGAGAGGGAGTGAGAGTGAGAGAGAGAGAGAGAGAGAGAGAGCAAAGAAACAGCTAGAGGAGAGAGAGAGAAAGAGAGTACGAGAGAGAGAGAGATAGAGAGAGAGAAGGCGGGATGGAGATAAGGGAGATAAGAGTTATATGTAATTATAATTACAGCTATATATATATATATATATATATATATATATATAATATTAATTCATATATTTATCTGTAAATTTCACCGACCTTTTTGACCACAATAAGTCCACTATGATCTGTGCGCACTGCCTTGTACACCACACCGAAAGCGCCCTCGCCTGGAAGTGGAAAAATGTAGTCTGAATATAGAGAAAACGAGAGAGAAAGAGGCACCGAGAGAGATATACAGAGAGAGAGCCAGAGATGGAGGGGGGAGACACAGAGAAAGAGAGAGACACACAGATAGAATGAGTAAGAGAAGAGAGAGAATATAAGAAGAGAGAGAGAGAGAGAGAGAGAGAGAACGATAGAGAGAGAGAGAACGATAGAGAGAGAGAGAACGATAGAGAGAGAGAGAGAGAACGATAGAGAGAGAGAGAGAACGATAGAGAGAGAGAGAGAACGATAGAGAGATAGAGAGAACGATAGAGAGAGAGAGAGAGAGAGAGAGAGAGAGAGATCGGAAACCGAGAGAACATTGAGCCAAGTGCCATCCTTACCAATTTTCTCGAGCATCCTCCATCCGAAGCTGACCTTCTTCTTCGGGACGACAAAGTTGTGGACGCGCAGCTCGTCTCGCTTCTTCTCGCACGCCTTTCCAAGTGGCGTTGTCATCTGTGTCAATCCATATATGATATACATCTAAACTGATTACAGTAATTTTGATTATGCATTACAGTAGTTCGAGTCACGTTTCTACATACCCACATACAGGATAACCTCTGTCCTCTCGCTTTCTCGCTCTCTACCTCTCTCTCTCTCTTTCTCCTCTCTCTCGACCCTTGTTTTTCCAGGCCAGCCGTCAACAAGGAACATAGAACAAACAAAAAATTAAAATTTGTGGAGTACAAAATGAGGGTTATTTGACTGACCGCAATTCTCCTGTCTAGCTCCATGTCCGCCCGCCTGGCAGCGGCTGCGAAGCGTTCACGCGGTGTTCTATGGCAGCCGGTGAGTCCTGAGAGATTAGACAATTGGGCCTTCATTATAGTTTTTTTTTTAAATACCAACAGATCCCATTGGGTGTTTTGCAAGATAAAAGGGAAGAGAAAGAAAGATATGATAAGAGAGTGAGCAAGAGAGGCAGATGGAGCTAGAGAAAAAGAGAGAGATTGAGAGAGAGAGAAAGCGAGAGAGAGAGAGAGAGAGAGAGAGAGAGAGAGAGAAAGGGAGGCAGATGGAGAGAGGGTGAGAGACAGAAAAGAGAGAGCGAAGAGCGACGGCGAGAGAGAGAGAGAGAGAGAGAGCGCGAGGGAAAAAGAGATCTTGTATTTAGCCTCTCCCCGAAATCTCTACATCTCCATCAAGGTTCCTCTAATCCCCCTCACCATCATCACTAAGCGGTGATGTGGGCGTGGAGGAGGAGAGAGTGGCCACGGAGTGCTCTCTCACTGGTGTCCTCGGTGTCAGGAGGGGGGAGCGAGTGCCGGCTGAGACTCCACTGCTCACGCTGCCCGACGAGCAACCGCAGCGGGCGGGCTGGACAAAGAGAAATATTTTTATTCAACTTTCTTATTTATTTATCTTTATTTATTTATCTTTATTAATTCATCTTTATTTATTTAAATCGATTAATATCGATTGTTCTTTTGAATAGTATTGATCGATTAGATATCGGTTATTATTATTGCAATATTATTGGCTGATAAATCGTTGATCGATTGTTTTGATTTTCACTCGAGATTTATAGTAATCGGGTAACGAACAAGCCAAGTTATAGAGTAAATTGTTTCAGAGAAAAAACAAAGTACTATTAAAACGATTCACTAGGTAAGCGATTCCAATTATCTTCCTTACTCCAAAATTAAAAAAAGAGCAATCATATGAATGCTAATTGTAAGTTTTCAGCACAAGCAATAACTTATTAAAAAAAATCCACTCTTCTTAAGCGAATAAAAAAACTTACAACATCTTCCTGTCCAATTATGAGCTCTTTGCACGCAAGGAGATCTTCTTCGAACGCCTGAAAATGTGAACATTGGCTAAATTAGTTCTGCAAATACATTGAGACTCATTTTTAAAGTAGAATTATAAGAATTATATAACTTAGGAAACATACCTGGCAGTAGTAACTTTTTATAAAAAAAATATATATATATATATTAACAAGCATCAACTACTTAAATATTATTTTAAAAATAACATCTTTTAAAATATAAACCTTGTATCTATCATCCGGCAGTAGCTTCGTATGAATCGGCAACGCGAGCACTTCTATGAACTGAAGCCCATCACTCGCCCAGTCGGGTATGCCCTTCGACGAGCGGTGAGGATGCGAGTCCTGGAAATTATTTAACAAAATATATTTAATTTTAATTTTGTTAATTATAAAGTTAATATAATTACAAAATTTTTATGTGTAAATCTTGTACACCACATTTTATCTTCACAACTAATACTGCAACAAAAAGAAACAAAATTTAGTTTAGTTTATAGTAGTCTTGAGTACCTCCTTTAGCACACACAATGAGTGAATGTAATTTTAATGTTTTGTAATTTGTTCTTTCCATTGCAGCAGACATGTAGTTTAAAGAAAAATAAACTATCTCTATATTCGAATCCATACGTATCCTGGGATACTAATTACTCTTTCTTATGTTAGATGGTACAAAAGATGAAGAAAAAGTAAATATAATATTTGAAATTTAAAAAAAAGAAATACATAAACAAAAAAAAATAATTAAAAAAAATAATAAAATTTGCAACATAATAAATAGTAACCTCTAGCAGCTTGCGCCACTCGTGCATCAGATCGATCGACTGAAGGGCGTAGTCCAGTCGCTGGTCATCATTCATGAGCATACGACTGACATCTCGGTACATCTGAGAGAGAGAGAGAGAGAGAGAGAGAGAGGGAGAGAGAAATAGAGAGACCGAAAGAGAGAGATATAAAGAGAGAAAGAGAAAAAGAGAGAACTAGAAGGGGAGGGAAGAGACAGAGAGGCAGAGAGAGAGAGAGAGAGAGAGAGAGAGAGAGAGAGAAAGAGAAAAAGAGAGAAAAAGAAAGAGACAGAGAGAGAGAGAAAGAGACAGAGAGAGAAAAAGAAAGAGACAGAGAGAGAGAAATAGAAAGAGAAAGGGAGTGCAAGAGAAACGGGAGCTAAAGAGATAGACAAAATGAGAGACTGTAATAGAGAAAGAGGGCGATTTACATATTTGCTCCATTAAGTTTCTTGACCAAAACCCAAGTAACAACTTGCAATGTACCTGCATGCATAGATTGAATGCACACATGGCTGTGAATCTCAGCGAATTACTCTCGCTCTTGCTGCCGAGGTCGGAGAAGGAGTGGCCGCGGAGCAGCTTCAGCACGAGCTCCTTCACACTCGAGCACAGTTCAAGCAGTTCGGTCTGCAAGCAAGTGACTTTAGAAAGAGTATAGGTAGGAGATGAGAGAGAGAGAGAGAGAGAGAGAGAGAGAGAGAGAGAGGGGAGAGGAGAGCGAGCAAGCGAGAGTGAAAAAGTGAGAGAGAGAGAGGAGAGAGAGAAAGAGATAGTGAAAGAGAGACAGAAAGAGAGAGAGTGAAAGAACGAAAGGGCGAGAGAGTGACCACGAATAGATATATTATATGGGCTAATGTGGAAACCACGGGTGTCACCATAATGGTGCTGATAGAAGAATAGGACATTTTTTGTTCTGATTAACTTTAGATATTTAGATAAAATATATGGGAGAGAGAGAAAGAGCGAGAGAGAGCGAGAGATTAGGTGAAAGAAGAGAGGAGAAGGAGGGAGAAACATTTGTCGGACTGCCCATTAAGCAATGTTCTCCCACTTACTTTCTCAATCTCTCTATATATATCTCTCTCTCTCTCGTTCTCTCTCTACCTCGCTCAAGCTCTCTTTCTCTCTCTTTCATCTCTCTCTTTCATCTCTCTCTCTCTCTAACCGCAAAATCAGTTAGAGTGTCCGTGAGTAGCTCATGCGATGAGCAGTGGACTGGGTTTCCGAGAAGTCTGCTAATATGTTTCGGGAGCGGATGATGCGGACAGCATCGGAGATTCCCGATCAGAACTTGGCTGGCGGTCTGGAAATATTTATTACTTTTATTATTTATCCGTTTTATTTATTATTTTTATTATTTCTTTGTTTTATGTAAAAAAAATTATCTATCTATTTTATTTACTATTTTTATTACCTATTTACCAATTTTTTTCTTCTTTTTTTTCACAATTTTTAAACTATCATGAACATAATATTTATTCCATTACTTACAAGAATTTTTAAGTAATGTAACGATAAATATAATATTATAATAAATATAATATTATAACAATGTGAATAATTAGGAGATCTCTTCACTGAAGTGCACATGAAATATGTAGTAAAAATGGAATAAAAATACTTTAAACATAAATAAATAAATGAGTATGCTTACAAACGGCACATGATGGAGCATGTCTTCGAGTGGGAGATTCACCGGAATCGACCGTCCATGCCAGAAGGGCAGTCGGGGAGTGACGATGACTCGGCGATGGTTGCACTGAGGCATGGCTGGAGACACACCGCACACGGCGCTCATGGCTGAAGAAGAAGAATGGAATAGACTCCGCCCACCCGTCCACTTCTACTCTTCACACATATGATACCAAGGTTTAGTGGACTGTTCTTAGTCTTCTAGAGGAGCTTTAAAATTTCTGGCCATATCAAGATTTACCGTAAAAATTCTACAGTCAACTGTTGCATGTCTTTGAGCTTCTTTTTCATACTAAAAAATAAATTCAAATTCCCGCCAACCTTGCTAGCAATAATAACCAACCTTTCTCAATGATCTTCATGGCAGCCGCTGCTTCCTGTTCCTCCTCGCTCGGTGGGTTGTCCCTGCCGCCAGGCTGGCCGGCGCCACTGGGCGCCGTGACACGTCGGCCCTCGCTGAATGCTCGCAGCAGCTGCTCAGCTTCGCCAGCGTCCACGGCAACGGCGTCGAGGAGGACGGCGAAGGGCGCCGAGGACGATTCGGGGTAGTCAACCTGTGGAATTTGAATCAGAGAGAGAGAAAGAAAGAGAGAGAGAGAGAGAAAAAGAGAGAGAGAGAGAAAGAGAGAGAGAGAGGAGGAGAGAGAGAGGATTCGGGGAAATCAACCTGTGAAAACAGAATCAGGATAAGAAAGTCTCTACTCTATTTCCCAGATAGACTCACTCTTATTTTGAATCTACCCATGAAAATTATTTAAAGTCCGAATTCCATTTTACTCCTTCCTACTAACCTTGCTTTCCGGGCACCAAACCACCGCATATTTCTTAAAAGAGAGATGCGGTAAACATGAACTCTACTAATCCAATCATCCTCCTCCCTCTACTCGTGCTCGTAAAATTGAATTCCATAAGAAATTATATTGTAAGCACAAAATAAATCTTCAGCAAGACAAAAAAAAATTCCCGCCTAACCATGACAAATTCGTAGAGCTCACTCGACAGCTGCTCCAGAGATCCTTCAATACTGAAGCTCACAGCATTCCGAGTCATGTCGATAAGTTGCCTTAGAAAAGAAGATTACTAATTAAAAATGAAACATTTGGTTGGCCGGTGATAAAATGTACTTCCTTGAACACCACCCCTCCTCTAACTAGAAACGCATTATATAACATAACATTTGAGAAACAACCATCAATAAGATGGGCTCTGTTCTTTTACTAATACTTACCCTTCTTCCTGGCGAAAGCGAAAAGTTTTCCACTTGACTCATCACGAGAAAAACGCCTGGTATTTTCCTCTCACTTACTTATTCCATCCCTAGTTCGCTCTTACATTCTCACCACCTTTCTCCATCTCTCTTCCCTGCTCACCCCTACCACACCTCCCTCGTTCACTTGTTCTCATCTCTCTCTCTCGCTCTCTCTCTTCCATTCTCTCTCCTTTCTTCACTTTCTCTCTCTCTACTCTTCCCATCTCTCTCTCTCTCTCTCTCTCTCTCTCTCTCTCTCTCTCTTTCTAACTTGATCAGTGCGAAGATACGCGCAGTTCGATCCTTCACTTTCCGCAGAAGACTTTGGTAGCTGCGGAACGAGTTGAGCATTGATGCTTCTCCCCTAAAACAATTTATTTATTAATATATAAATTTTGATACTTATTATTATAACAGCCAAACCTTGAACATAATCTCCTCAACATTAACCCCCATTCGTACATCTCAAAGTCGATTCCTTCGTCTGGAATGAGATCGTAAGTAGCTTCCATCGTGTCAATGGAAGCTGCCTCGCGGTGCCATTCCTCGACCACTGAGCGGGCGAGCAGGTCGCGGCAGATTCGGCTGCAAGAGAGAGAGAGAGAGAGAGAGAGAGAGAGAGAGAGAGAGAGAGAGAGAGAGAAAGAGAACTCCACAACATACGGCAAAGTCTCGGCGAGCTTGATGGACGCTGATGGAATTGCGAGTGCAATGTCTCGCGCCGTCTGCCACTCCTGCTCGAGGCGGTTGAAGAGTTCGGTGGTCACCTGAATTAATTCGTGTTTGAATTCGCGCCATTTTCCATCGCTTTCTGTTACTATAGTTTTTCATTGTAAAGAGTAAAAAAACCATTTTTTTCTATTTAATAGTGTTTGAATTGTCGCCTTTCTCTTTTTCTCATATTAATTTCATAATTTCGAGCGAACGCTTTGATAAAAGAATGAGTTTTTGTATTATTAATAAATTTATTTAAAAAAAAATTTAATTAGGAAATCGACCTCCTTCTCGCTCGAATGCTTGTCGGCCCATTCTCGAATATTGTGTACGTACTTCTGAAAAAAAGACTATAATCAAAGCAAGAAATATTCCAAAATTAAGTACATTTTAAAATTAAATACCTAATATCTACTTTAGGTTACATTTATTTAATTACTCTTAATATTACCTCTAAATATTCCAAACAGTTATAATATTTATTAAATTTTACATGTAACATTTATTAAACGAAAAGTATGATTGTACGCTACTATTACCTCAAACACTTTTAGTACATATTCGTCGAATGTTGAGCAGTCGGGCTGGAAGGCAGGCTTTGTAACTCTGAATAAATTGATAAATTAATCGATTTATCTTTCGTCATTTCTTTTTGGGGCTTTTATTATGATAAAATAAATTAATCGTTAAAAATGCCACATATATGTGGAATAATTTATATTTATTTGTTAATGGCGCGAAAATTTAAAATTCAAAATACCGCAGTGCAGCGAGGAACTCTGCTCGCGCTCGTACCGCCTCAGTCAGGCAGTCACGGCTGTCCGTGATGAGCGCGGAGAGCGTAAGGACATCACCGTAGGTATTCTAGAAATGAATTTAAAAAAAAAAACGTTTATTTCAATTTGTAATTAACAACTTTTATTCATCTTTACTTATTCCGTTTTCGAAATTTATTTCTAACCGTTTCTAGGTGAATATTAACAGAATATTATAGTATTGTAAAAGTAATAGTAATCTGTATTTAATTATTCAAAAAATAAACAATAATAAACATAAATTACTAGTTCATCATAAGTAATTATAAAAACAATTAAGAAAAATAAAATAACCATAGTCTCCGCGCGCACTCTGAGCCACTCCTCTATCAGTTGTAGTCGTATCCTCTCGACGAGAAAGTAGACTGGCCACAGAGTGGGCACTGCCATCGCCTGACACTCCGCACTCGCAACGCCCCAGCGAGCTGCTTCCTCGTAGCGGGCACGCTGAAAGGCGGGCAGTTTGTAAAGTTCATCTGTTCATCTTGTTCATCTTTAGGGCAAGATGAACTTTACAATAAGGTGTTTTCTATTGAAATTTATAAGATCAACTTTACAGCAGATGAACGATATGAACAGATGAGCTTTACAAAGTGCCTGAAAGGCGCGCCAAAGAAACCGAGCTTAAAACTCATGTTTGAATTCGCGCCTATTTGCCTGACACGAGGGTGAGAGCATGTGATTTAGAGAGAGAGAGAGGGAGAGAGAGGGAGAGAGAGGGAGAGAGAGAGAGAGAAAGATAGAGTTGAGGTTACAATGGTCAGGAAAATTCTCATAGATTACGGTTCAATTTTCGTTTTTCTTACTAATCTACGGTAAAACCTACCGTATATCTGTCTCTCGTCTTGATTTTACTGAGTGTTACTGTAGTTGTTAAACTCACTTTAACCGACTAACCACTGGAGCAAGCCTCGTGGTCAATGTAACCGCTGGAGTGACTGCCTCGGCATAGGAGCGCGGACGTGGCAGGAGGAGAATTTCCGCCTTGAGGAGAGTCACATCAGTCAGGGCTGCGACGCGATTAAGCGACTGAAGGTTACGGTATTAAATTTATAGAATATTAAAATAAATATAAATAAATAAATTTAAGCTATTTGGGGAGCACATCAAAGGTACGGTAGAATTAAAGAATATTAAAATATATAAATTTAAGGCATTTATCAAGGCAACTCCTATGTAAGACACGATCTGCAACTGCGTTTAGACATTTTTTAATTTATGAAATCTTGAGTATTTGTACTGCTCGATATTATCTTTACAACTGTTCAATCACGAAGATTAGACAAAAAAAACAATCAAACCTTTCGCATTCCTTTGACAACGAGGCTTTCGTTGACAAAGTCCGCAATAACAGTGCTCATCTGAAAGACATTTGACATTAAATTATCGCGCACATATTAATGGTCAGCATGATTTAGATGCGATGGTATCTAGATTTCGTGATCCTTTTTTTAAAGGTATTATTCATTGAATATTTTTTTAAACGTTTCTTTTTAAAACATCAATTTCTTCATATGTATATTTCTTATATAAAGCTTAATCTTCAGTGGAACCTCTTCATAGCTCGGAAATGCTTGACTCTCATCCAGCAGCTTCCATGATGTCCGGTTCCTGGCCACGCCCACTCCAAACTTGGAGCCCAAGCATTCGATCTTGTACGTCATGTCTTCGAGAGTGTTCATGAATGCAGTCAACGCCTTTACGCGTCCTTCGACCTTGAAAGTTCGACAATAATATTTCTACATTTTTTTTTTTGTAAATATATTGTGCTGTCACACCGAGATTTCAATTTCAGGTACGATAAAAAAACACACAAAAATACTCTTGCTCCTTGATATCTCCATTAATATTAATTTTTATTCCAAATATAACATTTCGCATCATCTTCCTGTATTCAAGAAGATATTCTCTCTCGCTCACTCTCTCTCTACTTGATACTTATATTAATATTAATATTCTTCATAATATATCAGTGCCCATCATCTTCCTTCACCAACCTTGTCCACGCCAGGGAAAGCCGAGAGGGCCTTGCTATGCGGAAAGAGCTCCTCCAAGTCCTCCCACTCTCGCAGAAGTTCCTTGCCGATTTTGTGGCAGTGTCTAAAGAAAAAATATATATTTTCCCTGTATATTTAATCTCTCTCCTTCTCGCATTCCAAAACTCTCTCTCTCTCTCATAAAAATTCTCTTTGTCGCCCCTCTCATCATCATCTCTCTCTCCTCTCTCTCTCTCACGCCTCTCTCTCTCTCTCTCTCGCCTCTCGCTCTCTCTCTCCACAAGTAGGTAAAACTAATATTTATTTTATTTTAAGATTAAATAATTAATCTATTTGGATAGGCTAATAGACTTTCACAATACTTTGCTTTTATTACGTCTAAATATAAGTAGGAAAAAAAATTTTTTCTTCGATCTGCATCATTACGACCACACCGGCGGTTCACACATTATCCCACAGAATATATCTATTCCTGCTCACTGACTTCTTCGTTAGTGCGACAACGCAGGAGCTTTGAGTATACTACAAAATAACAATTAAAAAGAAACAGAAGTTCCATCCTACTCACCCGACTTGTCTCTCTTGCTCCCCACTATCTATCTCCTCTCTATTTCTCTCGCTCTCTCTCTCTCTAGCCTCAAATGTTCTATATATTCCGTCGGCAGAGTTGCGTCTGAAGTCTGTGAAGAGGGCAGAGACGAAGAAGACGGCGGTGAGAATCGAGAGCAGTATTCGGTGCCTTAATATTCTTTTTTTAATACATAATTTACAAAATTTGTTTAAAATAAAATTTTCCTTAAACCTTGACAATACACAAGATTTAGTGATTTATTCTTTTTCTAGAAGAGCTTCCAAAAAAAGACCTAAATATTAAAGATCCTATTGAAAATTTTGCAGTCTAGTCGTTTTTTACTTGCTTTTTCCACTTCTTTGTAGTATTCAAGAATTCAAATTCAAATTTCCCGCCAACCTTGCCAGTTAAATGGCGGGAAAGTAAAGTTCTCCAAGCGAGTCAAGACTTGTATTCTCTCCTCGCGAGCCTTGCACACGAGATCCGATTGGTACGCGGCAAAGTCATGGGGACCACCGACTGCTCTGAATTTATTTTCCCGCCAATATATTTAAAAATAAAATAACATTTCAAACTAAAAAATTTCCTGACAAGGTCAAATTCGTCATCATTTATCTCTGAAATTCCTAATAAATTCTGGCCAATTATTAGTTTAAAGTAATAATTAAATTAATGTTATAAATTTTACACTTCTCTCAAGCAACTATAATACAAGATAGGATGGTATTACTCTTTTTCACTAATCTACATGAACTACTGTACATACGGTAGAAAAGCTGCAAAATATATAAGGTACGGTAGAAAATATTATAGTGAAACCTAGTTCTTTTTTTAAGAATAAATTCACAAACCTTCCCTCGAAGTATGCCTTGAGAATGAGCCAGAGTATGTCGCCGAATTTGTACTCCTCGTTGTTGGCAACAACCGTTTGCATCTGAAGAAAAGACACGTGAATACGGCGTGAAAAAGTGTACGCCGAAATTTGCATGACTGTTTCTTTCTTGACCAAAAATAAAAATCATTTTATGGCTACGCGTTTTTTTTTGCTTAACCAAAGAACATTATATCAACAAAAACCATTAAAAAACCATTTTTAATCTTTATTTTTTAATAATTTTTTTCTATTCATTTTTTCACAAACATGTTGTGCTGGCCGGTTGACAAGGACATTCGTGATGGGACGCCGCTTCTCGTTCTTGATAAAGTGGTGCAGGCAACGGTAGAGGGCGACCCTGCAATCAATCAGTATTCTAATAGAATCTAAGCGACTCTACAATCAATAAATATCCCCATAAAATCTCAGCGACTCTTCAACCAATCAATATTAACAAAGAACGTAATCGACTTTTCAATCAATCAATATTACCATAGAATCTCAGAGACATTTCAATAAATCAATATTAGCAGAAACTTTTACAATCAATCAATAATCTCATCAACATTTATTCTGCTATCTTTACCTCCCATCGATGCCTCCTTTCGCGGCCTCCGGACAAAATCCTGAGACGGTCGCTTGATTTTCTATGGAAGAACTGCTCTCTTTACGGCCGAGTTCTGACAGATCACGCACAGGCAAGTAAAGTGGCCAAGAAAAATAGTGTATTGATTGAACTCTTACAAAGCTTAAAATGGGGCGCCTCAAACCAAGAGGAAGGTTGAGTGAGGGCGGGTGGTAAAAAGAGAGATGGGGGAGAGAGCAATAGAGAGAGAGAGAGAAAGAGAGAGATGTAAACACGATAAAAACCCTTTCTAGAACAGGGAAAACCCGCTTACCATCGCTGCCAGGGAGAAGTTCCGACCTAACGACAGGAAGACACTTGTACATGCGGAAGTGGCCATCCTCGGTGTCAGCCTGGAATCGTTGAATGAATAAAGTGAAACAGTCATGCTTATAATAGTTTGATGAAAAGTCTTTTTTTTTTCTTAGAAGAAGAAGAAGAACAGGATAATACCAACGATTCACACAGAAAACAAGGAACTCCTTTTCCGATTCCAAAGGCACTTGACTTGGGTGAACTTTTGCTTATGTTGGCAATTTGGTAAAGGGTGAAAATATGTTTTAAGCTTCTGAGGAGTGCAAACTTTTTTTTATGTCATCAAAGATTGAAGAGTTGTGGGCATATAAGAAATAAAAAGGGAAATAAAAAGAAATAAAAGGAAATAAGGAAAAGGGGGAGGCAAAGTTAGCCGCTATTCAAATGGAAACAAGTGAAAAACAGCAACAAGTACCGGGTGATAACTCTCGCCCTCCTCTTCGCCCATTCGATTGGCAATCTGGCGAAGATCCTTTCGATGATGCCCTGTGTGAGATAAGCGAAATATCATAATAACGATCTAATTTGTTGATATAGGTAAATATCGATTATAAAACACTTTTTTAATCAACAGAATCTTGAATAGATTTCATTCGTTCTCGTTATTGCAATGTTCATTCGTTTCCAAATGGGACAAAACATAAGCCACAAATAATAAACACAGAACTGGTCGTTATGTTACCTTTCGTTGCAATAGTTTTGTTCAGACTGAGTCGGCCACGATACGACGGCTTGCGATAGCCAAGCTTCGGTCTCGAGGGCGATGGTCTACAAATACATCTTAATAACAATTTTTTTAATTAATTAATTTAAATCACCGCTTATTATTAAATAACCACGCGAATCTAAGAAGCAACTTCAACAAAACAAAGAAGACATGTCGCGTGAAGTGCCAAACAAGGTAATATCCTTGTATTTCCGAACTGACTTGAGCTTCTCTGCGGCGGCCAACTCAAAGGCTTGCTGTGGAAGACTGTTCGAACGCTTCATTCTTTGCTGTAAGAAATGGTTGGACATTCTTTAATAAGAAAAACATACTAGATATTGTGGCAATTAAAGCGCTCATTTAATTAGTCATCAAGATTATACTCGGTTACGAATAGAATTGTGACACTAAACATAAAGAAGAATAAGAATAAAATTAAAGTAAAACATAAGCTGTCAAAAGGACGACAAAAGTGCCAAGTATGCAGTGCTGATGAAATTATTTTAGCCGGACGTCTCATAGTGCAAGATTGAAGTGTACACAATGGCGAAGGAACAAACGCAACCCGAAACAATAAGTGAGCCGAAAAACGAAATACGCGACACAATAAAACGCGAATGTTGTCGAAAATAAGTCATCACTAAGAAAACAAACAAAAGATTTAGTGTGTTTCTGTCATGATAAGTTAGAAGTCTACGGTACCGCTTAGTGTAAAAAAATTCACTAGCGTTCTATGGTTGCATTCAGTAATAACTGCTTCCCGCGAGATTTCAAATCTTGGCTAATATCCAAATTTCTCCGAGCGAAGAACGCTGATTGCTTGGGATCTTTTTCATTATGGCCATTTTGCTTTGTAACCACGACAATCATTGCTAGCTAACAATTCCTGTCATGTATTAATCCTCGTTCCGTCGCTTAAAATTGTTTTTTTAAATATATATTTTGTATTCGAGTAAGAGCTTTTCTTCTCTTTGTTCAATACGACGTTTAAAACAATTCCTTATTTTATAGACTTTGGAAGTAATGGCCTCCGTTCCCGGGCAGGAGCAAGAGCCTCCGGCTGCCGTGCAGGCCATGGAGGATGACGAGAGAGCCGAGGAGCAGGAAGAGAGATCAGGAGAGGAGCATGTTGTTGAGGAGGGTGGAGAGGAAGAAGAAGACGATGAAGAAGTTGAAGCTGCACGCGTCTCTCATCCTCACTCACTGCATGGTGCCTCCTTTACTTTTGTCTTTTGTGTTTTTTTTTCCTTTTTTTCATCTCACTTTCTTTAAAAAAAGGCTCTCTCTCTCTCTCTCTTTATATCTCATCTCATCTTTCTTTTATCAAGTGAACGATCCGGGGGACAGTGGTAAAAAATTTTTTTTAGCTCCTTTAATTGTTTTGTATCCCGCTCTTGCTTTTTGATGCCATATTTAAATAATGGAATACTTTAAAACTATTTATTTGTGTTTCCAGAATAGTATTGATTGATTTAATGTATGTTTCTCTAATATTTATTGAGTTTATTTTTCCCAGGGGTATTAAGATTGATACTACCTAATCTTCCAGGAAACGTCATTTGGTTCTAGGTTCTAGAATCAGTGCTGAAATAGTGCATGCCTCTGGACTCCTCTTTACTTGGCCCTGGGGCAAACCGGGGGATTACAAGTATAAAAAATGTGGCTAAACCTGGACGCTCTGCCACATGGGTCACTCCTATTTCAGCACTTTCTAAGAATATTGATTGATAGATTTGGCCGCCGCTCTTTATTTGTTTCTAGAACATTGATTGATTGATTGATTCTTCCAGAAGGCGATGACTCATCACACTCTCCACTCGCTTCCCATCGAGCTGAGGAGATGCACGAGGGGGAGGAGGCGATGGAGGAGCACGGCATCATCACACGGCCATTGACGGAGAGCGAGATGTTTGAAATGCAGGTGGGACTGTCTGTCTTCCTCGCTCTCTCTCTCTCTATCTCTATCTCTATCACACTTTCTCTCTCTCTATCTTGCTCTTTCTCTTGTTCTCTCTATCTCATTCACTATCTCTCTCATTCTCTCTCTCCCACTAACTCTTTTCTCTCTATTTCTCTCTCTCTTTCTCTATTTCTCTCTCTCTCTCTCTCTCTCTGCCTTTATGTTGTTGTTCTTTACTCTATTTTATGAATAAAGCTTTTTTAACCGCGCTCTAATTTTAGTGTGTTCGCATGTGCGACGTGCTAAAGGACGAATCGGTGTGGCAGATGGCGACGAAGCTCTTCGAGAAGGCAGCCGAGCAGTGCGCACTCGAGGTGACACTAAAAATGCCCCCCCCCCTCTTTTGCCCCCCTTAAAAAATGAATTTCATCAAAAATGAGAATAAGTTTTGAACTGCCTGACCATATTCAAACACCTCTCTTACACCCACAAACTCTCTCCTCCTCCGCCTCTCTCTCTCTCTATCCTCTCTCTCCCTCTCTCTCTCTCTCACCCTCTCTCCCCCTCTCTCCCGCTCTCTCTTTCCTCCTCACCCTCTCTCTCTCCCTCTCCCCCCCCCTTCTCTCTCTCCCTCTCTCTCTCTCTTTCTCTCTCTATCCTCTCTCCCTCTCTCTCTCTCCCGCTCATAGCTTAAGAGAGCCTCTCTGTATGCCTCCAGTTGGGCCTGCCCCAGATCCAGATGTTCGATTTCGAGAGCGAAAACGTTGTCGGACACGGCACTGGGCCCCAGTAACAAGAATAAATGATAAAACTTTTTTTTCCAAAAATATTCTTGCGTGAATAGTTAAATGTATGGATATTTTGTGATTTGATGTATCTCGCTTCAAAATCAATATTTTTCAATTTTCTTTTTTTTATTAGCATCCCCGTCGAATTCTAAACAAGAGACCTTTAAATGTCTTTCGAAAAATATTTCATTTTCATATCGAAAAATTATTTTAAATATTTCAATTTGACCGTTGAATACCTTATACTCAAAACGTTTTGGGTACTATATCTCAAATTGTAGATCATTAAAAACTGTATAACATATCTTCTTTTCGTTTAGCCTGGATGTCCCCTAAGCTGTTAAAAATGGGCTTAAATAGGGGCGCCTCGGAGATGAACGATTCAAGGAATGCGTGAAGAAATGGTTAAATTCTTGTTTAAACATACAGTGAACCTCTTCATTCGATTCAGCGCTTGTTTCTTGTCATAATAGGTATATATCATAATTCATAAAACTATCGTTTTCCACGAACAAAACTCATTTTTCGATTTTTCTACCATGGACAGAAAATGACCTAAAACTATTCGAATCGCTATATTTTCGACAAATTCAAAGACTACAGAATATGAATAGCACTATTCTGTACGCGACAAAATTCTCTACAGCATAAATCATTTACATCTGGATAGGACGTCCCTACCAATGACTATATCGATTTTCCCACGGCTGTCGCGTCAACACTGACAGATCCGCATTTTACAACTTTTCGTGCAATCTTAATGTTTCTTGCTCATCCAATACACCATTCTGCTCCACAAAGCATCCTGAAGTCAGAACGGCTGTTTATTTTGCATATTTCCCGTGGTAAAAGCCCGCAAAAGGGTTTGCATGCGCGCGGAATTGAACCTGCGACCTATGACATTCGACGTGCACAACCAATACGCCCAAATTACATTTTAAAATTCATTTCTCGAGACTCCTTGAGCCAATTTTAAAGGTTGAACTATCAATCGATAGCTATTTTTTCGCTCCATCGAAATAAAAATATACGTCAAAAAGTGTTAAATGATGGTAAGGCAGAATAAGACGGCAAAATATTCGAACACAAAAAAGTATATCAAGCAATTTATTCATGAAGAAGTGATGTATGGGAAAGTTGTTCGTCTTCGCGAAAGCAATCTAATAGTAGTTTATGAAATGTGGTGATGATGTGCACATGCGAGAAATAGCGGCTGCGGAACTGGCCTCCCAAAAAATTAAATTTGCAAAGCCCTTCAGGGCACTTTTCCTGTACTATTATCAATATTGAGGACATACCATGTCAGCCACTATTTTATCTTCCATTGGGTACCGCAAAAGTGCCCTGAGGGGCTTTGCAAATTTAATTTTTTGGGAGGCCAGTTCCGCAGCCGCTATTTCTCGCATGTGCACATCATCACCACATTTCATAAACTACTATTAGATAGCGTTCGCGAAGACGAACAACTTTCCTATGCATCACTTCTTCATGAATAAATTGCTTGATATACTTTTTTGTGTTCGAATATTTTGCCGTCTTATTCTGCCTTACCATCATTTAACACTTTTTGACGGATATTTTCATTTCGATAGAGCGAAAAAATAGCTATCGATTGATAGTTCAACCTTTAAAATTGGTTCAAGGAGTCTCGAGAAATGAATTTTAAAATGTAATTTGGGCGTATTGGTTGAGCACGTCGAATGTGATAGGTCGCAGGTTCAATTCCGCGCGCATGCAAACCCTTTTGCGGGCTTTTACCACATGAAATATGCAAAATAAACAGCCGTTCTGACTTCAGGATGCTTTGTGGAGCAGAATGGTGTATTGGATGAGCAAGAAACATTAAGATTGCACGAAAAGTTGTAAAATGCGGATCTGTCAGTGTTGACGCGACAGCCGTGGAAAATCGATATAGTCATTGGTAGGGACGTCCTATCCAGATGTAAATGATGTATGCTGTAGATAATTTTGTCGCGTACAGAATAGTGCTATTCATATTCTGTAGTCTTTGAATTTGTCGAAAATATAGCGATTCGAATAGTTTTAGGTCATTTTCTGTCCATGGTAGAAAAATCGAAAAATGAGTTTTGTTCGTGGAAAACGATAGTTTTATGAATTATGATATATAGCTATTATGACAAGACACAAGCGCTGAATCGAATGAAGAGGTTCACTGTATGTTTAAACAAGAATTTAACCATTTCTTCACGCATTCCTTGAATCGTTCATCTGCGAGGTGCCCCTATTTAAGCTCATTTTTAACAGCTTAGGGGACATCCAGGCTAAACGAAAAGAAGATATGTTATACAGTTTTTAATGCTCTACAATTTGAGATATAGTACCCAAAACGTTTTGAGTATAAGGTATTCAACGGTCAAATTGAAATATTTAAAATAATTTTTCGATATGAAAATGAAATATTTTTCGAAAGACATTTAAAGGTCTCTTGTTTAGAATTCGACGGGGATGCCAATAAAAAAAAGAAAATTGAAAAATATTGCTATTAAAGAAAGTTATGGCGAATTAGACTTTTTCCTTACTTTTTCATGCCTAGGCAAGGAAAAAATTTTTATAGCAAAATTGATCTACTAATTTTCCTTACAGTGCGTATGGGTACCCCTAATTAAATTTTGGATAACTGAATCGGAATTTTTTGCGCCGGGGCAGGTCCCCATTGAGGGCAGCTTAATCCTTACAGAGAGGCTCTCTTAAAATGGGGTGCCCAAAGCCCCAAGGAAGAATGAGTGAGGGGACGGCGGATGTAGTTATTTTATGTAAAAATTTTGCTAATATGTTCATTAATATGTCACACACGCTCGAAACATCGAGTTTTGTTTAAGCAGGAAGAATGACCGAAAATTTGTGTAGGCATTAGGCTTTTAAGCTATGCTCCCGCTCTCTCTCCCCCTCTCTCTCGCTCTCTCTCTTTCCTCCTTACCCTCTCTCTCTCCTTCTCCCCCCTTCTCTCTCTCTCTCTCCCTCTCTCCCCCCTCTCTCTCTCCCGCTCTCTCCCTCAGGGACACCAGGCCTCCTGGATGGCATGCGGAGTCTACCATGCGCTCTCACTGGCACAGCCCCTCGGATGCCCGCCCGAGTATCGCCTCTCTCTTGCCGAGCTGCTGAGCGCTGCAGAGCTGAGGTTCTGGAAAGATAATCATTTTATTTCATGTAAATTTATTTTAATATTATTTTAATTTACACATTAACAAGTATATATATATATATTTTTTTTAAAGCTTTTCCTTTTGAATAATTTGGGCTGCTTGAAGGTAGTATGATCAGCAAATGATAAATGAAAATGTAAATAAATAAACATGTTGCAAGAAGAATTTTATAGAGAAGCGGGGAGTGTGTTAAAAAAAAATACGGAAAAAAAATCTCAATGATTATGCTGTTCAGTCCGCTCGAGTTCTTTGACAAGATGAACCGATGGAACGAGATTCTGAACGTGCCGAGAAGACTCGCTGAATTGGCTAGTCGTTTTTTGTTTTGTTTTGGTTTTGGCGGGAAATGTAATTTTTAAAGTTATAGCTATATGAGCTTTCTATTTGATTTTTAGCGTTTTTTTTCTTTCCTTATACCTTTATTATTTTCACATTAAATAAACAATGATTATTATATTTTTATTGATGAAAAAATAGTATCATAATCTTTAAAAAAAAATAATAAAAATATATGCTTAAATAACGTGACTTAACAATATGGTGTAAAAGAAGACTTATAATAATCTTAAACATGCCATAATTAAACGTTTCCCTTTCCAGTCCTTCCGAATGGAACGTTCGCTCTCGGTCGCCGCTGTGGTCTTCAAGAGATTCCTGCCAATCTTTCGCTCTCTCTTCACGCAGCCCGACGATGGAGACCACGAAGAGAGAGCAGCAGAGCAAGGAGAAAGAGAAGCAGCACCAGCCAGCAGTCCCCTCAAGCTCATACGCTTCATCTGGCAAGGATATGTACTGCTGAAAAGTCAGGCGTGAAAGACAAAAAAAGATTTAAAAAAGATTCTGTCAAATTTATACATTTAACTTACTACTTCTCCCATCCCTGCTCACATTCACCTTTCCCTATGTGACGATGTCGTGGAGGTGAGTACCAAGCAGGGGCTCTCGTTTCTGTGATTGCTAAGCTATCTCTGATCTTTGTTCTCTCTCTCTTTCTTTCTCTCTCTCTCTCTCTCTGTCTCTCTCTCTCTCTCTCTGTCTCTCTCTCTCTCTCTGTCTCTCTCGGTCTCTCTCTCTCTCTGTCTCTCTCTCTTTCTTTCTTTCTCTCTTCTCTCTTTCTCTCTCTCATATTCCTCTAAATGCTTTCCACTTCCAGAGCAATACGCCATCTCCCCGCCGCCCGCCTCTGAAGATCTGATGTCCGCCTTCCACCTCCTGCTCTGCTTTGTCGAAGCCGTCTTCCGCAACCTCTTCGCAGCCAAGTCGCCTCTCGTGCACGCGGAGCTATGTGAGGATTGAGGGTTACTGTATAGGAATAGAGAAGATTTACAGTAGTAATACGGTAGTGGAGAGTCTGGAAAGTGTAGATTAGCAGATGTTTTGTTAGGATTATAGAGTTTTTTTCTTAGAGGATACAATAATGATTACGGTTTATACAAGAGAGGAGTTATGAAAATATTCTCATGCGAAATTTACCACTCCATCACATTTCGTTGTGCGCATGTAAAGTATAAGTATAGGCGTATTCAGGATTAACAACATTTAGGGATGCTTAATTTAATCGTAATTAAGGATGTTAAATGTTTGGCAACGCAATCTTGTTGTTGTAATTAACAAGTAGTAAATGTCAAGAAGAAAGAAGACGCGAGACATTTCAGTGGATGAAGTTGACCTCGATGTCCTGGAAGCGGTGTGCAAGCAGTTCAACGGAGTTGTCCTGGATGCCAAGCATCTCCGCGCCCATTGGTTCGCCGAAAATGTAGGGAACGGAGTGTTTCCTAACGGTTTTATCTCTCTCTCTCTTTCTCCAATTTTTTTAAAATTATATAATACAGTACTCTTTTGCATTCTATTTGGTTTTGTTGACTCTGAGATATACGTAACTTTTATAAATTTTGCTACAATTTTGTTTTATTCTAATAATAAGCTAATATTGGAAGTGTAATTACCTAAAGAAAATATTACTTTTTATTTTCAGAAGAGAGTTGTCCTGAAGATTGGCAGTCAACTGAACTACGCAGCGAAGGCAGACCAATATTTGTCAGTTTCCTTAACCGTAATTAATCTTAGGATATTTTAGATAATTAGAAATTTTAAAGCAAAACTGAGAAGAACGCTGCAGAATTGGTAAAATGAAATGTCTACTGATAAAATTTGAAAGATGTTAAGGCAAGACTGGGAGGAAGAGTACCAGAACCGATTGAGGCAGAGATGTGAACTGGATGAGATGATCTTTCTGCCGGCCTCCCTCGAAGAGCTTTTCAACGAGGCCTATGATGGTTTGTATATTTAAAACAAGATATATTTGGATATATTTTTTGATTTTGTTTTTTTTTTGTTTAAAGTATGCTTGATTTAAATAATGACAGACTAAAATCAGACACATATGCCCTTTAATCAGTAATTCTTGCCTTTCTATGAAAAAAGTCCTCAAAATGAGAAGATTGTACCTAACATAAGGCTTATTAGAACCGTAAGTACCGTACTTTACGAAGATCTTATCGTCAGGACCAACCTTATCCTTATCCATAAGGGAATTAAGATAGCCCTATTCTTAAGGTCTTCTTGAACATATGAACTTGCCTTTCACAATATGGATAGGGTTTCTTATCTGGCCGTACCGTAACCCTGTCTAAATTTCCAGGCCAATCGGTGGATCAACTCCGCCGACCGAGCGTTTCTCCCGAATCGGGCGGAGCCACGAGTGCAGTGAACAGTGGCTCTCTCTTCGATGCCACCTTCCATCTGCGTCTCTCCACGCAGGGCCTTCTGAATAAACTGTCCTCCAACACAGTGTCATCGATAAACACGTGGGATTTCGTTGTTCATTACTACTTTATTTTTTTCCTTAACGTGACTTTCTAACACATATTCTAGGTTTATTTTAAGATATAAAAGGTTTTTTGCGATTAATTAAATGAGACATCACTGGCTGTGCAGATTCTTCACAGCCAAAAATAAAAATAAAATAAAAGATTTTGTAATAAGCTTCTCTCGAAATATTCTGTTGAGCAATCTTTTTTGTTTTCCTTTTACAGGGGGTGAAAAAGAAAATATATTTCAAGAGATCGTTTTTTTGCAGACTTACAGTGAACACAGAGCAATGCTCGCCCCATGCAGCAGAGGGACCGGGAGACTATCGGACGAGGAAGCTACAGGTGTGGGATACTGTAAACTCTCTGTATCTCTCTCTCTCTCTCTATCTCTCTCTCTCTCTCTCTATCTCTCTCTCTCTCTATCTCTCTCTCTCGCTCGCTCGCTCGCTCTCTCTCTCGTTCGCTCTCTCTCTCTCTCAATTTGATTCTCTCCCTCCCTCTCTTTCTCTCTCCATTTGATTCTCTCTCTCTCTCTCTCTCTCGCTCGCTCTCTCTCTCTCTCGATTTGATTCTCTCTCTCTCTCCTTCTCTTTCTCTCTCCATTTGATTCTCTCTCTGTGTCTGTCTTTTCAAGCTCTCTCTCTCTCTCTCTCTCTCTCTCTCTCTCTCTCTCTCTCTCTCTCTCTCTCTCGCTCTCTCTCTCTCAATTTGATTCTCTCTCTCTCCCTCTCTTTCTCTCTCCATTTGATTCTCTCTCTGTGTCTGTCTTTTCAAGCTCTCTCTCTCTCTCTCTCTCTCTCTCTCTCTCTCCACTCCCTTTGTCCCTCTCATTTTCAGGAGCTAATTCCGACAGAGTGGCAGCTCGAAGGGTCTGCCCTTGAGAGAATCCTCGATGAATGTCGTGACAATCCACTTGCGAACATCAAGCGAGCACTTCAGATGTTTTCAGTCAAGCTGGAGAAGGTTAGCAGAAGATCGAGAAAATCCAGGGATTATTCGGGATTTAAATAACAAAAAAAACATAATTTTTTCGCGACGTAGTCCTGACTTCTCTCCCCATTTTTCACTCACTCTCTCTCTATCTCTCTCTCTCTCTATCTATCTCTCTCTCTCTTTCATTATCTCCCTCTCTCACTCTCCCTCTCTCCATCTCTACCTCTCTCTCCTCCATCTCTCTCGCTCTCTTCCTATCTCTCTCACTCTCTCCATCTCTACCTCTCTCTCCTCCATCTCTCTCTTCTCTCTCACCATCTCTCCCCCTCTCTCTTTATCTCTCTCTCTCTCCTCCATCTCTCACCCTCTCTATATCTCCATCTCTCTCTCTCTCTCTCTCTCTCTCTCTCTCTCTCTCTCTCCTTAAGACCCTCGCGGACGAAGAAGTGATCCGGCCCGACTTTGACTCCACTGCCATGGCGCCCGTCCGCTCGCAGCTCACTCAGCTGGCCAGCGATCTCTTCTACCGGCTGCTCGAGAGGATCGCCAGTGTCGAGAGGGACAAGACGAAAGACTATGAGTTTGTGGTAAGTGGGACACTCTTTCTTTATCTCTTTCTCTTTCTCTCTCTCTCTCTCTCTCTCTCTCTCTCTCTCTCTCTATACCTCTCACTCGCCCTCTCTCTCTCTCCTCTATATCTCTATCTCTTTCTCCATCTCAAGCTCTCACTCTGAATCTTGTATGGAAAAAAACATTAAATGAAATCACGAATTCAGAGGATGTTTCGAAAAGAGGAGTTCCTGGCTTCCATCTCATTCTCTTTCTCTCTCCCTTTCTCTCTTACTCTTTCTCTCTTACTATTTCTCTCCCTCTCTTTCTCTCTTTCTCTCTTACTCTTTCTCTCTTACTATTTCTCTCCCTCTCTTTATCTCTCGCCCCTTTACCTCTTCAGAGCATGTTCCGGAAGGAGGAATTCCTGGCTTCTCTCTACGCGTGCTCTCTCGAGATCATACTCCACACTTATGGCAGCGAGCGCGTCTTTCCGTGGTCGATTGACGTCTTCCGACTGATGCCCATCAACTTTTACAAGATTATCGAGGTTCTTTGAAACTTTTCCTCCCCGTCTATCGTAAGTTTGACAAAGAGAAAGTTGAGAAGAGCCAGTGAGAGACAGATATACGTCATTATATTCGTTCCACTTTCAATAACTATTTTTACCTATTAATATAAAAAAATCGTTCAGTGTTTGTTATTCGATTTCCACGTTGCAGGTGGTCGTGAAAGCAGAGCCCGGACTGTGGCGTGAAGCCGTCCGACATCTCAACTCAATGGAAGAAC
Organism: Allodiplogaster sudhausi; assembly: GCA_945643635.1. Classification (NCBI taxonomy): domain Eukaryota; kingdom Metazoa; phylum Nematoda; class Chromadorea; order Rhabditida; family Diplogasteridae; genus Allodiplogaster; species Allodiplogaster sudhausi. The sequence goes on along the minus strand of CALZFC010000291.1, from coordinate 989,410 downwards.
AAGTTCTAGAAGAGCTCGCATGGACCATGGAAAGTCCACTGTGGACGACGCTGTCAAGGTGCAGTATGCCTATAGATTACTGTATAATTTATTAGTCTATTTATTTATTTATTGTGTCACGAAAACGGCTCGATCCAACGATAAATTGATTGGTTTAATTGATATGTTTATTATATCACCTTTATTTAAACATTCTTTCAGACGAGCAGACGGTGTTCCATCCAGTGAAAGTGCGCTGAACTCAGGTGGTTTTAATAGCCTTTTAAATAAAAAACAATAATATTTATAATATATTAATTATTATTTATAATGTAATAATCTTGACTTATTTTTGACTTGAAATAATTCAGACCTTTTTTAAATCGTCAAATAATTTAGACGATTATTCACCATAAAATAATTTAGTTCTTTTTACCGTGAAACACTTTAGACCCAAACTCACGTAGCATCGCATCGCAGTATTCGCCGCTGAAGAGAAGGCGACTCGAGGGAGACAGACTGACTCCGGGAGGAGGAGGTGGAGGAGGGAGAGCGAACACAGCGAGCACCATCTTCTTTCGCAAGGTTCGAGGGGAAGAGAAATCTACCGCGAGAACGAGCGATTTACCCGTAGAACTGAACGAAATTTATCGTTAGAACAGGAAAGGGAGAACGAACGAATTTACCGGGAAAAATAAGATGCATGAAGAACGATTGTCTGAAATTTAACTGCAAAGCCTTACATGCTACATGTTTGTGCAATTTGTTTATATATGAATAATCTTTTTTTTAATGATTGTATATGATACATGTGTATATCGAATATATAGAGAGAATAGATTTATATAAATAAAAATATATAACTAAATAACGTTTCACCCTCAGGTCTACTTCGTGGCTGCGGCGCGCCTTTGCGACCTATGCGAGAGAGCGCGCTTCGATGTGCGAGGCAAGCAGCGGGTGTGGACACTCTTCGAGCATGCACTCAGGACGGAGACAAGTCTATTCGCAGGCAGACATCTCGACCAGAATCTCATGTGCATTGTGTAAGGAGAGAGAGAGAGAGAGAGAGAGAGAGAGATGGAAGGGAGAAGGGAGGAAGAGAGAGTGGGAAATGGAGAGAGCGAGAGAGAAAGGGAGATCAATGAGAGAGAGAGTGAGAAGTGAGGAAAAGTGGGAGATTGAGATGGAAATACAGTGCGAGAGATGTAGAGAGAGAAGTTTGGAATAAACTAGTATTATCTCGCTTGTTTATCCCTATTATAGGGTTCCTTTTTAATCGATTCAAAATTCAAAATTCCCGCCAATCCCATCTCAGGTACGTGACGGCGCAGATCTCTCGAATGGAAGTGACCTTCCACGACGTGATGCAGCACTACCGGCAGCAGCCGCAGGCAGCACCCAGGGTCTACAGAAGGGTCATCATCAATGGCGCATCGTTAGTCACCCTGAATCAGGGAAAATGACAGATTTTGCGGGAAATTCAAACGCTCATTTTTATGTGATATCCTAATTCGATATTATTGGTATTTGATGACGGGTGAATGCGAGTGGCACGAGAAGATTTTGAGCACTGTTTAAGAAACAGAGTGTGTAAAAATATACGGTACCTAATTTATCTTGAATATATTTTATTTCTCATTCCGAATTCAGCCATGCAACTGATCTTGACAAGACTTATTTAAGTTGCCAGCGCGGTTTAAAAAATTTTTCCCCACAAGACTAATTAATAGCACGGCAGGTTGCTTAACTGGCTATAGAGTTATGGGGTACATTGATGTCTCGTCCATTGAATATTCGTCCAATTTTAGAATGATTTTTTTTGTCCAGTGATTATTGATCTATGATCATTGATCTCTTCCAGGATAACGCCCGAGATGCTGGAGAGTCTAGACGAGCAGACGGCAGCTGCAGCACAAGACGAAAGTAACGGAGGCATCTACGTCGATCTCATAACGTACTATAATAAGGTCTTCCTGCCGAGGTATTATTCTGGTCAACTTTTTTTTTACATGAGTTTTTTTTTATTTTATAAGTTAAATATTAAAACTAACCATGAGTATGTATTATTACTGAGGTTTTATTGTGGTTTTTGTTTTAAGTATTTGAATATTTTCAAAATGATACGTGCTTTTTGCCGTACTGTAACTATAAACAAACTAGCATGCTTCATTAATGACAAAGGAATACAACAGCAACTGGCTCTGATTGCTTTTGTATTCCTTTGTAAATAATGTGCTTTATTTCGGAAATTCTTTTTTTTATTTGTGAACTAAAAAAATCTTTGGTTGATAGAAGCAAAATCAAATTAATTTTTTAAGTAATTTAAAATATCTTTTTTTTAGTCCAGAATAGAAGAAGTGGTACAAAATATGAAATAAATAAATTAATTAATTGTTTTATTTTATATTTTGTTAATTTTTTTTTAAAGTAAAATAAAATTTACTTTTAAAAATAATTGAAGAGATCTACTTTTTTTCTCTCTTCCAGAATGGAAGAAGTGGTGCAGCGGCTGGAGTCGCGCGAGACCGCCTTCCAGCTCATTCAGATGCCATCTGCACTCGCGCAGATGGGATCGCCCGTCTGCAAGGTTCGCTCGCTCTCTCTCACCCTTCTCTCTCTTTCTCTATCTCTCTCATTCTCTCTCTTCTCTCTCACTCTTCTCTCTTTCTCTCTTTTCTCTCTTCTCTCTCTCTCTCTCTCTCTCTCTCTCTCTCTTCTGTCTCTATCTCTCTTCTCCCTATCTCTCTTGCCTCTCTCTTTCTTCTCTCTCGCTCTCTTCCCTCTTTCTCTCTTCTCTCTTTCTCTCTCTCATTCGCTCTCTTCTCTTCTCTCTTCTCTCTTTCTCTCTCTCTCATTCGCTCTCTTCTCTTCTCTCTTCTCTCTTTTTCTCTCTGTTCGCTCTCTCTCTCTCTCTCTCTCTCTCTCTCTCTCTCTCTCTCTCTCTCTCCTTCCAGATCCTGACCGACCGCGTGCGAGTTCAAGCCCTCCCCTCCCACCTCGGTGCTGGCAGCCACTCCGTGAGTGTGAGCGGAGTCATGCGAAGTCTCAAGTACAACCTCAATCGATCGCCTTCCAAGGTTATTGGTCTTTGATCTTTGATCTTTAGATTACCAAATATTATTTTATATTTAAATCAGACTCTAATTAGGTTGCTGCCATGATTTATAGTTATTTTTTATTCTTTTTACTTATATTTTTTTTTAATTATATCTTTTAGCCCAAAAACCCTCAAAAGTGGTTATATCGAATTGTGAAAATTCATTATAACAATTAATTTATGATTTTATTTTTTAACGAGATTGAATAAAAATTGAATTAGAATGAACATGAATTTCTTCGCAGGACCTGCGGATGATCAACCAGGCAGTGCGGCGGGGAGTTCAGCCAGGAGTGTCGCCAGGAGGGGTTGGGGGGCATGCATACACTACCTACCGGCCGATCTCCCAGGTGGGATATCGGTAATAGCACCCCTTTGGAGATTGGTAGTACCACCCCTCTGGATATTATTAATACCACCCTTTTGGATATTGGAAATACCACTCCCTAACCCGCCAACCCACCGCTCACTCCCCTCTCTCTTCACTCCGTCCCAAACTCGGGACATTGTGTCAAGGAGAGCTAAGCGGTCTGTGATATTAAAAATGCAGAAATCCCAATACTTTGTCATTTCTTCTGCAAATACACTGTGCAGTGTTCTTTTTTTATTATTGGCGCTGAAACTTCATCAACAAAATTTATGTACTATGTTTTATATTGATAATTTGTGCTTACAACAGGGCTTCCTTAAGTGTCCTCAAAAATGTCTGAATATTATTTATATTTATCTGGCTTTCTTAAATAAGAAACTATTGTTTGCTGCCTTGTGTTTTTTTTCTCAATTCATTTTCTCTGAAATTGTTGTTTCACTTTTCTCCTGGTATTCCAGCTGTGCCCTTATTCTCCTGTAATTGTGCTTATTTATGATGGCGTGAGGTGTTTTTTTTCTATTCTCTTTAAGTTTTCGCTCGCAGAGCTGCTGTCCTATGAGGATGTCCTTGTACCTCAGTCAATATTTTTTTGGAATTCATCTTTTGTATTTCTTTTTTTTTACGATTCCCTTTGACAGTGCTTGCTTACCATGTGTTTGTGTGTTTGTGAATGTAAGAGTTTTATCGTCTGTATGTGAGTTTGAATTGTCAAATATTGCTGGCTCATGGTAATTTCGTTTTGTCAAACTTTTTTTTTCGGAATCTTATCGCCATAAAGCAAACATGTTGTCGTGTAAACAATTATTCAAGAGAAAGAGAGAATAAGAGAAGGACAGAGGAAATGCGTATGGTTCTAGAAATGCAAAGATAATAAACCATTGAACAAGAGTGATTCCTACAGTGGGAGCTTTGCTGGCATAGATCAGGCCGAGATGGGGTGAGTCCCCTCTCACAATCACCCAGGAGAGATGCTTGATATGAACAAGAAATGACAAGAGCTCGTCACCGGCCCCTGAGAATAAATCAACTCGGTCCCAATATTCCTTTCCCTAATTTAGAGACCACTCTACAGACACAAAAGGTTGACACTGTGCTTGATCTTGATATGTACGACCGTACATATCCTGGTCCAGACGACGAACGTGGAAAGACTGGGTTCTGTAAGGTCGGCCGAATGAAAAAGGAGGAGACGACCACAGGCTCCTGCCGGGAGGAATCCACCATCGAATGCCTGTCTCAACTCGTTCTCTCATAACTCGCGAAGAAGAAGCACATCATTGATGGCAGAGAGGCCAATCGACTTCTGGGAACAAAGCAACCGTCACGCCATCGTTACGCTCTCTAGTCGTTACTTTCTCTCTCTCTCTCTCTCTCTCTCTCTCTTTTCGTCTCTTTCTCTATCTCTCTCTATCTCTCTCTCTCTCTCTCTCTTTCTCACTCTCGTTCTCGCTCTCTTTTAGGATTGGTACAGCATCAGAAATACGCATACTCTTTGTAAAAAAAAACTGATATGTTTATTTAAGGGTATCGTTTTCAAATAAAAATTATAAAACCAATAATACCGTGCAATCAATCTTAACAAAACTGGCACAACTGTCGTTAGAAGATGTTTCATCTCTTGAACAATCAGTCGCGGAAGTTCTTCAGGTCACAGTCTCACCGCCCGGGCTGTATTCGTGGGCGAGAGAGCAACAGGAAACGAGAGAGTAAAATGAAAGGAGAGAGCAAGAGGAAACGAGTGAAAGGAGGGGAGAAGGAAATGGAGATTGATAAAGATGAAAGTGATTGAGAGAGAAAGTGAGGATGGACTGATAGACGTAGAAAATAAGACAACTTTCTCTCTCTCTCTCTATCTGCATTTATTAGCATATGACATGGAAGAACCTTCGATCCAGCTGGGTTGCGATATGTTCATAAAGCACTCAGGTAGCCAAGAGATAGCATTTTTGCACCAAAAAGAACTCATGTAACGAAGAGATACCATTTTTGTATCACAAATCACACATGTAACGAAGTGGAGTCATGAAGAAAGCCATGTGTCTCGTGTTTCCGACTCCGACGTCCCATCATTCCTGAATTATAACACGATTAGTATGAGTTTAAACTGCGAATTAGGACATTTTCGAACGGCCATGAGTTACACCAAGAGAGCCAGACTAGAATCAAAGCAGGCAGCAGTGGCAGAGCATCCAGTCAGCCAAACGGAGAAAACAATTTGCACACACTTTGACATCGGTTTCTCTCTTCATGCACCCACGTCACTCACTGATTATTCTAATAGCTTGGGCTAAGCTCCAACTTTTTCTTCCGCAATTGCACTGCTCAGTGTGCTGTATATTAAATGAAGTACATTCGAACGGAATCCATTCAAAAGTACGATAACCTATAGTGTTCCATCAATTGCAGAGACTTCTGCGGAACGTCGCTTGGTTTGTCTGGAAATTTTCATAATAATTTATTCAGAATTTAGATCGAATGATAATATAATTGCAAGTTATATTTTTTTATTCAACAATTCAGATTGTCTCGAGAATTGCGATGATTCGGCGTCCGTCGTCCACTGCCTTGGCTGCGGTTCTCGTCTTCATCGTCTTCCCTTCCGCCGCAAATGCATTCTTTGGTCAGTTTTGACTTCCATTCAGGAACGTTGGCCCCCGCCACCTCACCGTCATCTTGGGCAGTCTAGAGTTATGACTTTCGACTTATTGCCCTTGAAATATGCTCAATGTCATCTTGCACACTTCTCGTGCCATTGATAGCCAATACAAATTCACATCATCCTTACAATTAACGTCCATCAAACAGATGCTCCATTTCCAACACCACTTCCAACCAACTTCCAACCCAATTCCAACCCACATCCAACCCACTTCCAACCCGCTTCCAACCCACTTCCAAACCACTTTGAACCCACTTCCAACCCACTTCCAACCCACTTCCATCCCATTTCGAACCCACTTCCAACACCACTTCCAACCCACTTCCAACCACTTCCCGCCCACTTCCAACCCACTTCCAACCCACCACCCACCAACACATTCGTAGCGCCGCCTTGCACATGCAACAAGGTCATTCCGGCGGCCAATGGCTCGACGGGCGGCGCGAACTGCCAGACGGGCGCGACTTGTGATCCGAGCAAACTGGTCGAGGACGCCTGCACCGTCTCGTGTCTTCAGCCATTCGCGCAGCCAGTTGTCAGTCAAATCTAGAAGTAAACAACAAATGTAAGATCAGGATACCCGCACACACACAAAATGAGTCGCCGTTGCAGTACAATACTGGTATAATGGAATTATTTTTAGCATATTGCTCTTTTTGGCGATTCAGATGATGCAATGTATATTCAAAGTCTTGTTTACCAGAAAAAAAACTCTTCCTCGCAAGATTGCCAATGTCACACGATTCAGGCTGTGATCAGTGCACGTTCACCATGTCATCCACGTGTCCGGCCGGCTACTCGTGCGCGAGCACGGCGCTACTCGGCAAGAACTCGTACACCAACTGCACGACGCTGCGCTGCCCGAACGGCTACACCGGATCAGTACGCATCGCAGTCGTGTAATTTAAAAATTAGCACCTCAAGACCAGTCTGCCTGAAAATCGCTCCTCTTTCGATATAATGACGCCCTTTCGCCTGCAGAAAGGTACTATCCACTTAAGGCTACTCGCTCCGACGGCACGGTCACTCGACTCGACTCGACGCTCACGTGCACTTCAGTGAACAATCAGTGGAAGGACTACGCGGGGACGTCTTACGTGGATCCGCAGCTGACTTGCGCCGTCTTTGGTTGGTGCATTCAAGGAGTCAAAACAGACGCGTTAGGCCTGACACAAGAGTGCGAAATGCCATGTGATTTAGAGAAAATTCATAAGGATTACGGCTGTTGTGGATATCACGAAATACCTTTTGGAAAACAGTAACATATGGAAAAATAGGAAATGTCACGGAGAAGCGATATATATTTACATGCAATCTAACATAATTCAAAATAGGCACCCACCCACCAACTACATCCACGAGCACGACATCGACGACTTCAGGTTACACTAATATTGCTTACTACTTCCCCCGATAACATTGGAACATGAACGTGGAGACTTTTACTCGCACAATTGATTGTTACAATGAGAGTACGATTATTCACAAAACGAAACAACTTTTATAAGGAACTTCCGCAATGGCTATCAAATTAAAACAGTTAAGAAATAGCTAAAGTTCATTCTTACTAGCTACCACAACAACTACAATGACGTCGACAACAACAACCTCGGGTATATGTTTCCTTTGTAATGAAATCTTTGGAATTGAATGTCATCCTTAATACTCGTAACACAGAAACATTGCGATGCACTGTTATTAAATATTCATGTGTGGTATCTGAGAAGCCAGCGATGAAGTAAGTGCACGTTTTTGCCATCTCGCTGCCGATTACAGAAGCCAACGACGAAAAGATAAAGCTGATCATTGACACGGACGGAGTCACGGATGACATCCGCGCTGTTTCTCTCGCTCTCAGTCAACCCAACGTCGAGGTTTATTTTTCGTATTCTCTTGACTTTTACTGCAAGAAACAAATGGCAGTGAAAAAAGTTTAAAAAAGAAAAATAATAATAAAAAAGAAATGTCTGCAGGTTCTTGCAATCACGACGACCCACGGCTGCGTGTCCGCGAAGCAAGCGACTGCCAACATTGCGCGTACTCTCGTTGCTAACAACGTCAGAACAACTAACCTAAATAAAATATCAGTTAACTTGGTGGTCGGTGATTTCGCAGACTCTCTCAATCCGTTAACAAGATTCGTTAAAAAAAGCAAGGATTAGTGATGCAGAAAGAAGTGCTCTTCACGCACAGTCTTTACAAATAGTATCTCATAACTTCAGAAACACGATGTTCCAATCTACCAAGGAGCCTCGTGGGCTCTCATCAAAAGAAAGTTGAGCGATTACAAGGATATTTTTGGAGAAGATGGACTTAGCGACCAACTCGATGCCGAACCTCCGGTACGGAATTAAGTGTTTCTCTAAGTTTTTTTAGAGTCAATGTTGATAAATGCATTGTATTTGAAGGCGATGCGGGAAGAGGATGTCTCGAAATACGTGGGAAATGAGACTGCTGCTCTCGCTCTGATCCGTCTGACGAAAGAGCATCCTGATGCTGTCCTCGTCTGCCTCGGCCCGCTCACCAACGTCGCGCTCGCCCTCAGACTAGACGATGACTTTGCGAATCGACCAAGGAAGCTGGTCATCATGGGTGGCAACTACTTTGGCAAGCATATAAACATTATTGAAATAGATTAAGGCCCAATTGATTAATTCAGGAGTTGGAAATGTTCTTGTGGATTCGTCGGCTGAATCGAACTTCTACGAAGACCCAGAAGCGGCTTCGGCTGTCTTGGCGGGGATGAATGTGCCCATCACAGTCGTGCCGTGGGATGGGATCTCGCTTCATCAGGAAGAGGTTCATTCAATTCTTCATCGAGATTGTTGCACAAGACTACAGCTGTCAGTTCCTCACGTTGTGGCCGTCGTTGTCCTCATCATTAACGGCGTACATAGCAAAGTAGAAAAAGCACACTGATCCGTGAGAGAAACAACTTATCCTAAATGATCCTTAATTCTGTAAGGAAATCTTTCAATGATCCTATGTTTTAGAATAAAGGAATCGATTACTACGAAAACTTCCGGCAGGAAACGCTGCTATCCAAATATCTCAACGCCGCATTCGATCAACCTCGAAAATTCATTGAGAAACAGACTAATGGGTACTTTCTTCACTAGAGCTTTAAACAATTCAGATGACATAGAAAAGTTTTTTAATCCCCAACATCGGTCTAATAAGCTGTAAACAATGGGTAAATATGACGTTTTACAGCCAACTACAGTTCACTTACTGCGATGAAATTGCCGTGGCAATGGCCTTCGCCCCGGACCAGACGATGCAGGAGTTCAAGAAGCTTCGTGTTTACGTTGAGCTTGCCGGCAAATACAGCAGGTTCGTTCGGTGGATCAATTTTTCACTACTCGAGTAACTATTCAACCGGGCTTCTAATGAGTGTATATGAAGTACCTGAGGTGAACGGGTTTTGTGACCGGGCAAAAAAGGAAAAAATCTCTCAGTTGAAAGAGATTTGTTGTAGAGCGCAAGTTGTAGTCGATTGGTTCGGCCGAGTCGAATCTGATGACGAGAAAGAGGACGGAAACGAAGCGGAGGGTGACGCGGATGTTGGCAAGAAGCGACTTGTCACATTTCTCACCAGTCCCAACGTGACATTCGTGGACGAACTCATTCTAGAAATGGTCAAGGAGCAGAAATAATGAGAGAGAGAGAGAGAACGAGAACAACAAATAAGAATGGATGACAATGATTGCGATTTCTAGCTTTCAAGCTGATTGATTCAAAGGGAGTTTGGCATAAAACTTTGACGCGTTCTGTACTTGTCGTGGGTGTGAACAAAGTGACAAACGAAATAAAGCAGCTTGCAGATGCCATCTCAGCATCAATGAGCTGACCTGCCTGTAGAACGAGCGGCGATTCAGGACAATGCAAGAAAAGAGGACATTCGAGCCTGTCAAGCTGCCGCCGCAATATCTCCCACTTATATGCGGGAATCGTCGCGCTCTGTTTACGAGAGCAGCCAAAATCCTGGAATAGGGAACTCTAGGGACGTAAAAAGTCTATTTCCAAGGAATGCACATATGTATGTAAGCAATGAATGTCTGCAACCGCGCCGAATGCACCAGTAAACAAAAGTGAATAATGACGCCCGTCCCATTTCTTCCCTTTCTAAATTAATCATTTCTTTTTCTCTTAGATATTTACCAAAAGGAAGAATTGCGTAATGTATATGTCTGTCTCCTTAACACTTTACGAGATTGACTTCATGCCCGCCGCACGGCTCCGTATGGTTGGCGTCACCGCTGAAATTTATATTTATTATACTATCTTAATTTTCACCAATCAAAGGAAGTATACAACAAAAGAAAACCTTATCTGATAAATTATGCTTCGAATTATGCAAAACTCCCAACTGAATGAGCCTTTATTAAGGGCCGCTACAAAATTTCAAATTTCCAACTAAGGAGTATCTAACCTCTCTCAATTTCTTACATTGTCTCGCTTTTTTCGGCAAAGGAAGAAGTAATTTTTCGTCGGATAACCCCTTTAAAAACTTTTCTTTATAATTGAAAAATAGAAATACTCCTCATTATAAAGTGTTCATTTGGTTTCATAAAATTCAACTGAATAATTATTGATTAATACCCAATTTCCAGTATAATTTCCATTACAACAAAGTCAACTATTTAGTTGATAGTAATGGATATTGCAATGTGATAGGCAACGGAATAGTTCTTTTGGACATGAAGAAGTAAATATAGTTCATTATTGCAATACTTTCTCATAGATTATTTTCCTTGTGCATCTGAAACCTGCACGCGCAGCTTGAGGTGCAGTCGCGCGTGCGCGTCAGCTTGCCGCACCCGCCACACAGCGAGGAGCAGTCGCTCCACGCCGACCACTCGGACCAGGTCGGGATGCACTGGAGGGAAGAATGGAGGAAGGAGGGCGAGAAGAAGTATACAGATAAAAGCTTATGGTAGGTCTATTTAACAAATTGAATTATTCATTGTTATCAACATTTCTGAAAATATATTGATTTGCATACAAAAATACAGTTGTCTGTTAGCAAAGGTCTTCTGAACACATTATGTAATCAACTTACTCGCGCAAGCGTTGTGGTCGTGGTGGTTGCTGCGGCGGTCGTGCTTGTTTTAAGATCCTCCGAGGAGAGAGAATTAATGCATGCTCAAATTATCTTCACGGTGTGATCGATCACCTTCGTTTGAAAGTAGCTGTGTAAGTGCTTTCCACAATAACGCAAGTTTTAGCAAAATAGTAAGGTAGAGCGAAAATGTTATATGTAAGTGTCTAACAAGGTATCCTGATGATAATTGTAAACGAATCGACTATAATAGGAGTTAATACGTTCCTGTAATCGAACGTTTTACCTGTATGTTTCTTTGAAGAACATAGAATGCTTGCTACATGTTGAGTCGCAGAATCTGTTGTTTGCTTAAGAGTTTTCAAAAGATAAATTCATGTCGATGCTACATACGTACAGCTTGATGTGGCATGCATAACCAGTACAGATATTAGGCACTTTCGACAGCAATTATCACTTCACCATGACTATTCTGTGAACGACAGAAAAAAGGTGAGGATGAGACAGACAAAGAGAGCTAATATGGCAACTGCAACAGAATAAGTAGGTATTAAGATGTCTCCTCAAGAGTGCTACTCTAATGAGGCTCGAAAAGCGTCTTCCTACGGCCTCCACTGACCATTCTCTATACGGATCGAATCATGGTCTAGTGCCCTCCAATCTTCTCCTCTCGTCATGAACACGAGTATCTTCCATCTTCGTCTCTTTTCATCTGCTAGTCGCATACAACGACTATGAACATTCCTCCACCGTCCACATCCAAACTTCTCAACCGCCCGCTCCCAGTATCTGGTAAGATCTGCATCGTCATGTCTAGTAAGTGAAGTCTGCTTTCATGGTTCATTTTTTTCCAGTAGTCAATATACCTAGTTAGAATTCGTCTATTTGTGGTAAATCATTGGAGATTATGTTTGAAAAAAAATTATATTTTGAGCAAACAGCAATTTGTAGCAATAAGAAGAAAAATTTTTGTCGAAAAGTAAATTTTCGGGATCCCGAGATCAACCTTGGCGATTCGATGCGCTATGGCAGACAACGTTTAGAGCTCATTCGCAAGCTGATGAATATTTACGACTAGTCGTGTTTAACATCGAGGTTACCTGAACAATTTAAGTATTTCAAAGTAGTTATTAAAAAGAATATTTTCAGACCAACACCAAAGACTACTGTTGACTACGATCTCGAGTAACTTCCCGCCTTTACCACTAGTACTTTTAACTGTGAACTCGAATAACTTCCTATTCCACTAAATTTAACTAAATAAAGTTAGTTCTGTTCAAGGTGCAAGAGACAAACAGTTCAAAGCAAATCTCGTGTTCACTAAATTGTGACACGATGATTCTCGGAACACGGATACAACAGGCTATTGATGTAGAATGACGAATGTCCGATATAACAAATTTTGTAATTCGTAAGAGTGATACATAAAAGCTTGAAGGAAAATTATGATGAGGAGCGGCTAAGCAACGAAACTTCAAGAAAAGGATGGGAGTGTAGCTGCTACGCAACGGAACATTAAGACAAGGATTGCCTTCGCCGAAGGAAGGGCGAAATCGTGTACGGATGGGCCAGTCGTCAGGACTCCCAATTCTGTGAGTTCATTCTACAGAAAATGCAGTGCGCATTCGTCCTCGCAAGCCTCCTTTTCCCAGCGATGGTAAGAGATTCGCTCGGATTATAGCCACCTTTTGTATTTATATATAAGATAGCTAATAATTACTTTATAGACCACAGCAACTTCCACTCGATTCCAGTGGATTGACGAGTAGCAACAAAGCATCAAAACAGGCGACAATCTGACTTGCTTTAAAACCTGCATGCTTTACCCGGTTAGTGCACACTCTTATAACCTATTCTGTTCATTTCTACCCATCTTCAGCCAGACCAATGCTTGGGCGTCGCAGTCGATCCAGGAGGCGTGTGCATAGTCATGTTTCCCAAAAGGGGATACCCGCCAGGCTCCGCCTTCTTTGAGCGCCAAGAACTCGATTCTTGCCTGGCGGGGTCGGTGGAGATCTTCAGATTCTCCTCGGAGGATCTTAAAACAAGCACGACCGCCGCAGCAACCACCACGACCACAACGCTTGCGCGAGTAAGTTGATTACATAATGTGTTCAGAAGACCTTTGCTAACAGACAACTGTATTTTTGTATGTAAATCAATATATTTTCAGAAAAGTTGATAACAATGAATAATTCAATTTGTTAAATAGACCTACCATAAGCTTTTATCTGTATACTTCTTCTCGCACTCCTTCCTCCATTCTTCCCTCCAGTGCATCCCGACCTGGTCCGAGTGGTCGGCGTGGAGCGACTGCTCCTCGCTGTGTGACGGATGCGGCAAGCTGACGCGCACGCGCGACTGCACCTCAAGCTGCGCGTCCAGGTTTCAGATGCACAAGGAAAATAATCTATGAGAAAGTATTGCAATAATGAACTATATTTACTTCTTCATGTCCAAAAGAACTATTCCGTTGCCTATCACATTGCAATATCCCTTACTATCAACTAAATAGTTGACTTTGTTGTAATGGAAATTATACTGGAAATTGGGTATTAATCAATAATTATTCAGTTGAATTTTATGAAACCAAATGAACACTTTATAACGAGGAGTATTTCTGTTTTTCAATTATAAAGAAAAGTTTTTAAAGGGGTTATCCGACGAAAAATTACTTCTTCCTTTGCCGAAAAAAGCGAGACAATGTAAGAAATTGAGAGAGGTTAGATACTCCTTAGTTTGAAATTTGAAATTTTGTAGCGGCCCTTAATAAAGGCTCATTCAGTTGGGAGTTTTGCATAATTCGAAGCATAATTTATCAGATAAGGTTTTCTTTTGTTGTATACTTCCTTTGATTGGTGAAAATTAAGATAGTATAATAAATATAAATTTCAGCGGTGACGCCAACCATACGGAGCCGTGCGGCGGGCATGATATATGCCCCCCATTGCAGCAAAATTGCTGCCCTCCTTACACAAAAGGCATCAGCGGTCAAAAGTTTACTTGCCTGATTGAAGATAATATGGAATGAATTTTGCAATTACATAAATGCCGTATTCACTACATGTATATCCATAATACATTTGTTGATAAAATATGTGAACCACCCAATCATCTGGCGCACACCAAAGTATCTTTGAGCCACCTCTTGAATGTATTCCTCTTCCTCTCACTTTCCCGCAATATGCGGGAATCTTTGTGCTCTGTTTGCGAGAGCAGCCAATGATCTGGAATGGGGAACTCTAAACAATAGGAGATTCCTTAAAATAGAACGTGAAACAGGCCACAAAATTTTGGCCAGACCAAAGACGCCAAGTCAATCTCGTAAAGTGTTAAGGAGACAGACATATACATTACGCAATTCTTCCTTTTGGTAAATATCTAAGAGAAAAAGAAATGATTAATTTAGAAAGGGAAGAAATGGGACGGGCGTCATTATTCACTTTTGTTTACTGGTGCATTCGGCGCGGTTGCAGACATTCATTGCTTACATACATATGTGCATTCCTTGGAAATAGACTTTTTACGTCCCTAGAGTTCCCTATTCCAGGATTTTGGCTGCTCTCGTAAACAGAGCGCGACGATTCCCACATATAAGTGGGAGATATTGCGGCGGCAGCTTGACAGGCTCGAATGTCCTCTTTTCTTGCATTGTCCTGAATCGCCGCTCGTTCTACAGGCAGGTCAGCTCATTGATGCTGAGATGGCATCTGCAAGCTGCTTTATTTCGTTTGTCACTTTGTTCACACCCACGACAAGTACAGAACGCGTCAAAGTTTTATGCCAAACTCCCTTTGAATCTCTTTCTGCATCACTAATCCTTGCTTTTTTTAACGAATCTTGTTAACGGATTGAGAGAGTCTGCGAAATCACCGACCACCAAGTTAACTGATATTTTATTTAGGTTAGTTGTTCTGACGTTGTTAGCAACGAGAGTACGCGCAATGTTGGCAGTCGCTTGCTTCGCGGACACGCAGCCGTGGGTCGTCGTGATTGCAAGAACCTGCAGACATTTCTTTTTTATTATTATTTTTCTTTTTTAAACTTTTTTCACTGCCATTTGTTTCTTGCAGTAAAAGTCAAGAGAATACGAAAAATAAACCTCGACGTTGGGTTGACTGAGAGCGAGAGAAACAGCGCGGATGTCATCCGTGACTCCGTCCGTGTCAATGATCAGCTTTATCTTTTCGTCGTTGGCTTCTGTAATCGGCAGCGAGATGGCAAAAACGTGCACTTACTTCATCGCTGGCTTCTCAGATACCACACATGAATATTTAATAACAGTGCATCGCAATGTTTCTGTGTTACGAGTATTAAGGATGACATTCAATTCCAAAGATTTCATTACAAAGGAAACATATACCCGAGGTTGTTGTTGTCGACGTCATTGTAGTTGTTGTGGTAGCTAGTAAGAATGAACTTTAGCTATTTCTTAACTGTTTTAATTTGATAGCCATTGCGGAAGTTCCTTATAAAAGTTGTTTCGTTTTGTGAATAATCGTACTCTCATTGTAACAATCAATTGTGCGAGTAAAAGTCTCCACGTTCATGTTCCAATGTTATCGGGGGAAGTAGTAAGCAATATTAGTGTAACCTGAAGTCGTCGATGTCGTGCTCGTGGATGTAGTTGGTGGGTGGGTGCCTATTTTGAATTATGTTAGATTGCATGTAAATATATATCGCTTCTCGGTGACATTTCCTATTTTTCCATATGTTACTATTTTCCAAAAGGTATTTCGTGATATCCACAACAGCCGTAATCCTTATGAATTTTCTCTAAATCACATGGCATTTCGCACTCTTGTGTCAGGCCTAACGCGTCTGTTTTGACTCCTTGAATGCACCAACCAAAGACGGCGCAAGTCAGCTGCGGATCCACGTAAGACGTCCCCGCGTAGTCCTTCCACTGATTGTTCACTGAAGTGCACGTGAGCGTCGAGTCGAGTCGAGTGACCGTGCCGTCGGAGCGAGTAGCCTTAAGTGGATAGTACCTTTCTGCAGGCGAAAGGGCGTCATTATATCGAAAGAGGAGCGATTTTCAGGCAGACTGGTCTTGAGGTGCTAATTTTTAAATTACACGACTGCGATGCGTACTGATCCGGTGTAGCCGTTCGGGCAGCGCAGCGTCGTGCAGTTGGTGTACGAGTTCTTGCCGAGTAGCGCCGTGCTCGCGCACGAGTAGCCGGCCGGACACGTGGATGACATGGTGAACGTGCACTGATCACAGCCTGAATCGTGTGACATTGACAATCTTGCGAGGAAGAGTTTTTTTTCTGGTAAACAAGACTTTGAATATACATTGCATCATCTGAATCGCCAAAAAGAGCAATATGCTAAAAATAATTCCATTGAATTTCTGCTTACGAGGAAGGATCTTGCAGTTGAGCGCTGTCGGATTGATCGCTTGGTTATTCGCATAGAAGACGCCATTCGAACAGTTTATCGTATCCGCCGTCAACCACGAAAGACCAGTCTTGTACTGCAACGGCGACTCATTTTGTGTGTGTGCGGGTATCCTGATCTTACATTTGTTGTTTACTTCTAGATTTGACTGACAACTGGCTGCGCGAATGGCTGAAGACACGAGACGGTGCAGGCGTCCTCGACCAGTTTGCTCGGATCACAAGTCGCGCCCGTCTGGCAGTTCGCGCCGCCCGTCGAGCCATTGGCCGCCGGAATGACCTTGTTGCATGTGCAAGGCGGCGCTACGAATGTGTTGGTGGGTGGTGGGTTGGAAGTGGGTTGGAAGTGGGCGGGAAGTGGTTGGAAGTGGGTTGGAAGTGGTGTTGGAAGTGGGTTCGAAATGGGATGGAAGTGGGTTGGAAGTGGGTTGGAAGTGGGTTCAAAGTGGTTTGGAAGTGGGTTGGAAGCGGGTTGGAAGTGGGTTGGATGTGGGTTGGAATTGGTTTGGAAGTTGGTTGGAAGTGGTGTTGGAAATGGAGCATCTGTTTGATGGACGTTAATTGTAAGGATGATGTGAATTTGTATTGGCTATCAATGGCACGAGAAGTGTGCAAGATGACATTGAGCATATTTCAAGGGCAATAAGTCGAAAGTCATAACTCTAGACTGCCCAAGATGACGGTGAGGTGGCGGGGGCCAACGTTCCTGAATGGAAGTCAAAACTGACCAAAGAATGCATTTGCGGCGGAAGGGAAGACGATGAAGACGAGAACCGCAGCCAAGGCAGTGGACGACGGACGCCGAATCATCGCAATTCTCGAGACAATCTGAATTGTTGAATAAAAAAATATAACTTGCAATTATATTATCATTCGATCTAAATTCTGAATAAATTATTATGAAAATTTCCAGACAAACCAAGCGACGTTCCGCAGAAGTCTCTGCAATTGATGGAACACTATAGGTTATCGTACTTTTGAATGGATTCCGTTCGAATGTACTTCATTTAATATACAGCACACTGAGCAGTGCAATTGCGGAAGAAAAAGTTGGAGCTTAGCCCAAGCTATTAGAATAATCAGTGAGTGACGTGGGTGCATGAAGAGAGAAACCGATGTCAAAGTGTGTGCAAATTGTTTTCTCCGTTTGGCTGACTGGATGCTCTGCCACTGCTGCCTGCTTTGATTCTAGTCTGGCTCTCTTGGGGTAACTCATGGCCGTTCGAAAATGTCCTAATTCGCAGTTTAAACTCATACTAATCGTGTTATAATTCAGGAATGATGGGACGTCGGAGTCGGAAACACGAGACACATGGCTTTCTTCATGACTCCACTTCGTTACATGTGTGATTTGTGATACAAAAATGGTATCTCTTCGTTACATGAGTTCTTTTTGGTGCAAAAATGCTATCTCTTGGCTACCTGAGTGCTTTATGAACATATCGCAACCCAGCTGGATCGAAGGTTCTTCCATGTCATATGCTAATAAATGCATAGAAAATTCCTTGACTCACAAACTACTCAGGGATCCTATTGCAATCTTTATATGGCAAAGGAAGATACCGTACGAGTTTGTCTTGATACACTAAGCCGCAATGAACTGGAGGTTGGTTATTACAGGCTATATATCTTTATTTCTCTGGCATTTTGTACTTTGTCTTCACCATTACACTTCTTGTTCTTCCTTCTTTTCGTTATAAGTACTGACAGAAGCATCCAAAAGATAGTTTTCTTTTAATCTCGCAGTGATGCCTATACAATATGTACTTTAAAACGTATCTTAAGAATTAAACCCCCTTTTCTGGATCATGCACCTTGTGTAAGAGAGATATGTACATACATATGTACTTCATACACCATGAGGATTTATACATAAGTATCTCTTACACTTGTTAAACACTTTGAGCCACAAACTCGCTGATTTGCATGCTCCGGCACTTCCATATGGGGCCGTCATTGTACTTCGTGTGTGCGAGCCACTTCTGCAACGCAGACACGGAAGTCTCGCGAACGTCCCTGTGTGTGGCAGGGGCGGCTGCCGCCCCCTTCATTCTGCGCCCGCGACAAGCCCGCCACGATTGCCAATAAAAACGCGTGGAATGTGGGAGCTCGTGGGCCTAATAAGGGAGCTTACAAAGCCAGTAGAGGAAAACTGGAACATAATATTACAATTACAGATACAAATATTTTCACACCTGCATATATTTGAATGTCATCTGCTTAATAAATGGATTTTTTAAGAGGGCATGCATGCTCTTCATCAACAATCAAACAACGTCATGCTGCATTTTTGTTTTCAAACATAACCATAAGAATGAAGAAATGATGAAGAGTGAACGGTTCTTCATTTCTTTTTCGTTCAACACATTAAAATGACCGTTCGCAGCATGAGCATGAATAAATTCTGTAGATCATCGGACTTTTTTATACGGGCTCAATCGGGCCTAAGGGCCGGGCCAGGTCCAAATTTTTATGACCGTGAAATGGAAAAAGACTCTACTCCACTTTGCCGGGTCAAAAGGGCGAGAGGGGAAAGATAGCTAACTGCTCTACTCCCCAAAGGCTATCACACCTAACGCCATAACTGGCGCACATACAATTACACGTGGCAAACCAAATACAGGAAGTAGATCATAAACGAACACTAAAAATACACAAGGGAGAACAACTATACAATACACACTACAATGGGGACATGGAAGGGACTTGGGAGGAAGAGGAAGGGAAGAGATACAAGAGAGAGGTAGGGGGGACCTCTCTCTTACACAGCAGACAGAGAGGGTGATGGCGGAGAATGGGGCCATGCCGAGGTTCATCTGAGGAGTGGAGAGAGCAACAGACAGAGAGGGCGATCTCGGAGAGAGGGGCCATGACGAGGTTTCTTGGAAATAAATTAAACCGCTCGCTTGTTTGGAAATTAAGGGGGGGGGGTTCGAATCCCGCCGCTTCCAATGGGCTTTGTGCCCTTTATGGCACTTCTTCGTTACATGAGTGCTTTGTGATACATAACCCAGCACTCATGTAACGAAGTTCTGTTATAAGTCATAAGAATAGGTAAAATACCGCCGCTATCCTTTAGCCCGAGAATTTCATTGTTTAGGTTATTCGAATTAGAATATTCCAATAATTTTTTACGTTGAAGAGTTGTGCTAAGGTAAGCTGATGCCCTATTCTTATAACTTATAACAAAACATTATAGACATGAAAGTTTATAGAAAGGGGTTCATCTTGTAGCAAATTTCACGCTCTTTCTTATGAAGTATGTTTTGAAATGCGGAAATGTTTGTAAAATAGTTTTTTAAGCCTTCTAAAAGTACAGAACGAAATTTTACATAGAGATATAAATATTTCAATAAAGGTATGTATGTAGCATTTGAAGATCTCTGTAAGAGCTCTTAGATGATATACCTATGATTTTCTGATATTAAGATTGAGCAAAGTTATGGATCGCTGAATACGCTTTCGATATCATGGGTCGTTTGCATGACGTGGAAAGACCTCTATAGTGATAGAAAAAAGGAAATGTATATCCTTCAAATTGCTCGAAAAGGGAATATGTTATGCAGAATTCTTCGCTCTATCTTATGATATGGAGAATTGCTCCGACTGGCTACCTCTGTGGACTAAAAATGAGGGTTTCCTTAATTATTTTTTTTCGAAAAACATATAATTGCATTCTCTGAGTCCCAAGGTAATACTTATATCGGTGATAGATACCTTTTCTGGTAGAGAATTTAATGGCTAATATATCGACATCGATATTATCCCGAAAACAATTCTTTGAAAATAATTATACAGTTTCATCCCAACGAGCAAAAACGCGAGTGGACCAGGTTCAAGTCAAAATTTCGTAAAATGTATATCCTTCGATTTTCTTCATAAGAACACATCTTGTATAGTTTTTTCTCCTCTTTCTAATAAACTATTCATTGGCCCGTGCGCATGCCGTAAAATAGTTGAAATGTCCAAAAATCCAATTTCGGAAAAAGAAAAATGCCTAAAACTGGTCAAGAATGAAATTTTCAAAAAACACTTCCTATTACGTTTTTGTGTGTATTCGAATGAGAAATAAAACAAAAAAAAAGAAAACTGAAAAATATTAAGTTTTAAGGAAGTTGTAGACACTCAAATATTTGCCTTACTTTTGCACCCACTGGCAAGAAAAAATTTTTTATAACAAATTTGACACCATTATTTCTTTTACAATGCAATTGGGTACTCCTCATAAAATTTTGGTTACGAAAATCCAACACTTTCCCCCGGGGCAGGGCCACCTCGGCCCTTACGGAGAGGCTCTCTTAATTGCATTGTGTGTATTAGAAGACAACAGAGGAAGAACGCTGGCGCATATTGGAGCTTTGGGTGGGATGCGTCTCGTTCTCCAATTTCTCTCCCTCTTGTATTAACAAAAATTATTATAACAAAAATTAATTTTTAAAAATAAATAAATATACGTCACTCTACTGACCTTTACTTTGCTAATGTACTATCTCTTTACTCAGACACTCATACCGTTCGCCTTCTCCCACACAGAGGTGTAAAGTGGCCGGCTGGGCCCGATAAGCGCACAATGCCGTCCAGTCAGGACGACAGGTGGCATTTTAAAGTGGAAAACTTCCTTCATTTGTTCATTTTCCCCCTAAAACTCTTTCTTCTATTCATTGAAAAGAATGTTCATAGCACGAGCATGAAAAATTCTGAATTTCAAAACAATTTGTAACTCGTCGGACTTTTTTCTGAATTTTTTTTGAAAATCTGGCTCAAACGGGCCCACGGGCAGGGCCCAAAATTCTCGCCCCCGGAAATGGATCGGGCTGGGCTGGCCGAGTCCTTGGGCCCGACCGGCCTTGCCGGCCCAAAATTTTTGGGCCCGTTAGCACCTCCTACATCCCCATGACCACTATCGTAGAAACACTATGGCTTTTCTTCTCCGAGAAGATCAACGATTTTGTTGTAGCTCCGTTAGTTCCATTTGTAAAATTTTTTCGTCTTTTTTATGAAACCCATTTTTATTGAACTGATTTTGAAAAGATTGAGAAAAATAAAAAGTGGCGAATCTGAAGCCTGATCCGAATTGTTATATTTGAGCATTTGGAAGATACCTTATAGTTAACTGCAAACCTCCTTGTTTTAAGCAGGCCTCTACATACGCAAATGGGCTAAACGATCACCAATAACAGGGCATAAATGCTAGATGACTGGAGGATGCAGTAGGAGACGGCAGCTGTGCCAGGGGGAGCCCCTGGGTTCTTGACAAGCTGGCTGGACGACGACAACCTTACAACTCGACTAACCTGCTGCAACCCTCTTTAACCCACTTTAGCACGTGAGAAAGCCAGAGAGAGAAACAAACAAAGTTTATTAAACTAGAATAAGCTTAGAACGCAATAGTTATATAGATACTCAGAACAATAACTCACAACAACGAGAAGATCCTTGCTGCCGAACTGCCAACGCCCCGGACTTGACTCCTCTCCTCAGACGAGCCTTGACTAGCCGCTTCCTCCACCACAACCCAGCTACCGACTCTACGCAGACGCGGCTGCCGCACTCCAACCGAGGCCGCCCAGGCACTGAATGGCCAACCGGCTCTACTCCACTTTGCCGGGTCAAAAGGGCGAGAGGGGAGAGATAGCTAACTGCTCTACTCCCCAAAGGCTATCACATGTAACGCCATAACTGGCGCACATACAATTACACGTGGCAAACCAAATACAGGAAGTAGATCATAAACGAACACTAAAAATACACAAGGGAGAACAACTATACAATACACACTACAATGGGGACATGGAAGGGACTTGGGAGGAAGAGGAAGGGAAGAGATACAAGAGAGAGGTAGGATGGACCTCTCTCTTACACAGCAGACAGAGAGGGTGATGGCGGAGAATGGGGCCATGCCGAGGTTCATCTGAGGAGTGGAGAGAGCAACAGACAGAGAGGGCGATCTCGGAGAGAGGGGCCATGACGAGGTTTCTTGGAAATAAATTAAACCGCTCGCTTGTTTGGAAATTAAAGGGGGGGGGGGGGTTCGAATCCCGCCGCTTCCAATGGGCTTTGTGCCCTTTATGGCACTTCTTCGTTACATGAGTGCTTTGTGATACATAAGAGTGACGCATTAAAGCCTGGAGAAACATTATGATGAGAAGCTGCTTCGCAACGAAACTTCAAGACAAGGATGGGAGTGCAGCTGCTACGCAACGAAGCATCAAGACAAGGCCGAAGGAAGGGCGACATCATTTACAGATAGGTCTGGAGAAGGTCGTGTCGATTCTCATTCAACAGAAAATGCAGTGTCTCTCTCTTCTCGCAAGCCTCCTTTTCCCGGCGATGGTAAGATATGCGCTCGGATTATATTCACCTTATGTACTTCTATTCTAAATTGCTCGTAATGTCTTTATAGACCGCAGCAACTTTCACTCGATTCCAGCGGATTGACAATATACTTATACTTATACTTTATTTACGCACACCGTAGTGATACGTGGAGTGAAAATTTAGCAAGTGAAATAAATGGAATAAAAGAATATGTATGAACTTAATGGACAGATTATAATCCAACCGAAGGCTTATTGTGGGCGATAGAATTAAATAACTTGGCGGCGCGAATAAAGAAGGAGTGAGAACGAACTTTCGATCGACATGTTAGGTAAGCTAGCTTAAATGAAAGACCACGAGTTCGCGAATGACGAAAATGGAAGTGATGGGAGTGTTTAAGGCACAGTTTTCTATGTCCAAATATCAGGCGACGAGCAAGGGTGAAATCAAAATCTTCCCGGCGCGCTCTAAGAGAAGGGAGGGAAAGGATGCGGTTCCTTTCCTCGCTGGGAGGGACGGACAATGCAGCATAACCATAACATCGCCGGAAAATTGCTCGTGAGAAGAAATTCTGGACCTTTTCTAAAACGCGGTTATCTTTTAGTAAGTGAGGAGAATAGACAGTCGTACAATTTTCTAATATGGAACGGACATAGATGGTATAAGCAGATAAAAGGACATTCTTATTACGAGTGCGGAGTGACCGAAGGATGAGATGTGCCTTAGCGAGGGCAGAATTGGCTATTTTATTACAATGTAAAGAAAATGATAAGCGGTCATCGATAATTATACCTAGATCACGAATGGAATCGACCGAAGAGAGAGGAGTGCCGTTAAGCGTATAAGCGATTCGAGGATTATTTCTACCAATGTGGAGTACAGAGCATTTGTCAGCGGCGAGGGGAAGTTGCCAGGTATCTGCCCAAATAGCGACTACGTCGATAGCGGACTGGAGATCGATTGGTTTGAGAGGGAGGGAAAGACCGAAATATTTTAAGATCGTCAGCGAAGCAGCGAGCAGTTGCGCCATGAGAGGAGACTAAAGAGGGGAGGTCGGCAGTGTAGACGATGAAGAGGAGGGGACCAATAACTGTGCCTTGAGGTATTCCGCTTATTACATTACGGGGCTTAGATAGGGTCTTATTTACACGAACTGAGAAAGTACGGTTGTCAAGAAAACTGGCTATCCAGTTTACTAAAATAGGTGGGAAAGAGAGACATCTGAGCTTATAAAGAAGTTTTGGGTGACTAACCCTATCAAAAGCTTTAGCGTGATCAAAGTAAACAACGTC
The DNA here is from genome assembly GCA_945643635.1 of Allodiplogaster sudhausi. Lineage (NCBI taxonomy): Eukaryota > Metazoa > Nematoda > Chromadorea > Rhabditida > Diplogasteridae > Allodiplogaster > Allodiplogaster sudhausi. The sequence continues at coordinate 965,228 of CALZFC010000291.1, read as the reverse complement.
AGTAGAATTTCCTTGGTGTAAAGATTGAGACCAATTTTCTAAACAGTCTAACAGCTGAAATTCTATGGAGCGCTTACGACGGAAACCGAATTGTTCATCCGGAAAGATAAAATTATCATCGCACCATGAGGATAGTCTACGACAGACAAGCTTCTCGAAAAGCCTAGAAAACAGACAAGTGATCGAAACTGGGCGATAATTGATGGGGTTAGAGAAAGGTGGCTTCTTCTTAATGGGGACAATAATGGAATGTTTCCAAATTCTGGGAACGGTTGAAGAGGTCAGTGAGAAATTAAAGATATATTCAAGAGATTCGCTAATAGGTATTGCAAGGTTTTTAATAAATCTAATATTGAAATGATCGGGAGTGATGCAAGAACTGTTGGATCAGGTTTCAATCGCGCGGCATATGTCGTGCCTAGCAAAGATGAAATGGAAAGGTGAGCGCGAACTAGCTGTAGAGAAGGGAGGGAGAGAGCCGTTATCTGTGGTAAAGGAATCTGAAAAGGTACGGGAGAGAAGCTCTGCTTTATCTATATCAGAGAAACAATCAATACCAAGAGGATCAGGATCAGTGAGGGTGTCTACTCCTCTCGGTTTGGAGCAGGTCTTATTACGTATATAACGATAGAAATGGGATGTATTCTTAGACTCAACTATATGCTTCTCTACATTGCGAAAATACTTATCAACAGACTTATTGTAACGGTCATTGGCAATTTTAAAACTAAGATCAGATTCTGTAGACTTAATCATAAGGGAATGGAGCCAAAGGCGATAACGTGTGCGTTGCAATCGGAGGATATGATCAGGGAGTCTATCACCATTAATACTGACTTGTTTAAAAGGAACAAAGAGTGATTCGGTAACTTGAAGAGCGGAGACAAGTTGCGAGTACATGTCATCTATACAGGTGCAGGTTGTGTGGGTTGCCGGAAAATTGAAAGATAATAGAAATGAATTGGCTGCAGAGTAGTCACATTTAGAATAATCTTTAACATAAGTGAAGCTGGGGAAAGAGAAGGAAAGAGACAAATCCGCTGTTACGCTGCTATGATCCGATGAAGCGAAAGGAGGGGCAACAGAAACATTTGAAAGAAGATGGGGAGTGTTACAAAGAATAAGGTCAAGAATATGGGAGTTACATGTAATAGTAGGTGTGAGTTGGGCGAAGAATGCGGAGGAGGTAAAATCAAGGAAGAGCTTGGATTGGGGAGGGACACTGCCGACTGCCGGGGGTGAAGGGAGAGACCAGTAAAGGTCGGGGAAATTAAAGTCCCCCAAAATGATAGTTGGATGAGCGCAGGTTGATAGAAAGCGCAGGGAATTTATAAGAAAAGAATTGCCTTCTGCAGCGGAAGAGGGGGCGCGGTACACCGTAATAAAGCGGATAAGACTACTATTAAAACTGGAATCAACGGCAAGAAGCTCAAAAGACCCGGCGGATGAAATAGAAGAGATAATCTTACACGAGATCGCGGAGTGAGCTAACAAAACTACACCGCCACCTTTGCGGCGAGGACGGTCTGTACGAAAGACATTATAGTTCGTGTTGCCGGCTAGTAAGAATGAGTCGGGATACTTAGAAGATAACCATGATTCGACAATCGCGATAATACCAAAGGATTCTTTTAAAATGTTGCTTAATTCTGCACTCTTATTTACAATTGATCGGGCGTTAAAGAGTAAGATCTTACAGGCTTCAATGTGTGTCTTATGGTGTGTAGGATGATTGGGCCTGCGAATGATATTGGTCAGTGGCGGTAAAGGGGGGGCCACTGGTTGAAAGGGTGTTGAGGAGGGAGGGAGGCGTTGCGTTGCCAATGATTAAATGGAGAGGGAGAAGGAGGGGGGACGGCGTTGCGGTGCCATTGATTGAATGATGGTGACAGGGGGGCAGCGGGGTCAAATACGTGAGAGAGACGCTGAGGGATAGAGGAGAGAGGGGGGATGGCAAAAGAGGAGTTACGAGCACGAGAAGTGGCCGGACGCCTGTATTGAGGTGGAGGGTTAATGGGGAGATGATTGGATGGGCGGCCGCGATTGGCCTGAGGAGCAGGGCGAGGAGGGCGGAAGAACTTGGAGATATCCAAGCGAGGACGGGGAGCAGAGGGATTGATACCTCTTTGGGCAAGGGTGAGAGAAGGACGGACGGAGATGTGGAAGAAGTCGTCTGAGTGAGAGAGGCGGGAAGCCTTCTTGATCATCTCCTCCTGTACTGCGGAGTTGGGGAGAACAACTTTAAGCAAAGCGGTGCGGGAGCCGCGAGAGGGGAGGGGATAGACCGCTACGGGGACCACAGAAATATCAAGAAAATCGAGCATTCGCGTAACAACATTATAATAAAAGAGTACACGTTCGGTAGAGGAGCCATAAGCGAAGTCAACACCAGCCACAACGACAGATCGGCGTCGCTCTGTTCGATCTGCCTTCTCCTCCTCTGTCTCAGAGGAGGGATTCCAAGCGGTCTCAGGGATGTGAGAGGCGGAGGGGGGGGAGGAGGTGCGATGGATGGAGGAACAGGAGCGGAGGAGGCAGCCCCGCGAGTGGGAGGAATGGGGGAGCCAGACATATGAACATCCAAATCAGCGTGATTAGAAGAGGGGGGAACAGAAATGAATGCATCAACGCGCGAAACCAATTCAAAAAGGCTGCCTCCAAATTGGCGATTCTTTCCTCCTTTTCTGCCATCAGCAGAGAGAGTGACTTGATGTCGTCGTCCTTGGCAGAGAGGGCGACGACCAGGGCGTCGAGCTTTTGGGCCATCAGATGGATGAGTTCATCTTCGCTCGCCTCGGTTACGGAGCCGCCAGCCTCGCGAGTTCGCTTGCGGCGGTTCTGGAATCGATCAGCAAGCGAGACCAGAGGAGAAACAGGCTTGGTGGGAGAGGAAGTGGTTTCCAGGCCAGACATAACTGTGAAGGGGCCTTAGTAGATCACAATTTCCCTCGGCCCAAGGGGATAAGCAGAGCGTTGAGGATGAGAAGAGAGATACAGGAGCTCCTTTACGGATGGGAATAACCTTAGAAGGTGCCTTAGACGGGAAAGGGCCTGAGGCACACAGGCAGTAGCATGAGCTGCAGCTGAGCGGACCGGTACGGAGCGAAAAGGACAGCGGCCGCACAGCAAGAGAGGGCAGCAGCGTATGACAAGACGCAACAAAGCATTAAAGCAAGCGATTTATATTTCTATGTAAAATTTCGTTCTGTACTTTTAGAAGGGTTAAAAAACTATTTTACAAACATTTCCGCATTTCAAAACATACTTCATAAGAAAGAGCGTGAAATTTTCTACAAGGTGAACCCCTTTCAATAAACTTTTAATTCTATATTGTTCTGTTATAAGTCATAAGAATAGGTAAAATACCGCCGCTATCCTTTAGCCCGAGAATTTCATTGTTTAGGTTATTCGAATTAGAATATTCCAATAATTTTTTACGTTGAAGAGTTGTGCTAAGGTAAGCTGATGCCCTATTCTTATAACTTATAACAAAACATTATAGACATGAAAGTTTATAGAAAGGGGTTCATCTTGTAGCAAATTTCACGCTCTTTCTTATGAAGTATGTTTTGAAATGCGGAAATGTTTGTAAAATAGTTTTTTAACCCTTCTAAAAGTACAGAACGAAATTTTACATAGAAATATAAATATTTCAATAAAAGTATGTATGTAGCATTTGAAGATCTCTGTGAGAGCTCTTAGATGATATACCTATGATTTTCTGATATTAAGATTGAGCAAAGTTATGGATAGCTGAATACGCTTTCGATATCATGGGTCGTTTGCATGACGTGGAAAGACTTCTATATTGATAGAAAAAATAAAATGTATATCCTTCAAATTTCTCGAAAAGGGAATATGTTATGCAGAATTCTTCGCTCTATCTTATGATATAGAGAATTGCTCCGACTGGCTACCTCTGTGGACTAAAAATGAGGGCTTCATTAGTTATCATTGAATTTTTTTTTCGAAAAACATATAATTGCATTCTCTGAGTCCAATGGTAATACGTTTATCGGTGATAGATACCTTTTCTGGTAGAGAATTTAATGGCGAATATATCGACATCAATATTATCCCAAAAACAAAGCTTTGAAAATAATTATACAGTTTCATCCCAACGAGCAAAAACGTGAGTGCACCAGGTTCAAGTCAAAATTTCGTAAAATGTATATCCTTCGATTTTCTTCATAAGAACATATCTTGTGTAGTTTTTTCTCCTCTTTCTTATGAACTATTCATTGGCCCGTGCACGTGCCGCAAAATAGTTGAAATGTCCAAAAAACCAATTTCGGAAACAGAGAAATGCCTAAAACTGGTCAAGAATGAAATTTTCAAAAAACACTTCCTATTACGTTTTTGTGTGTATTCGAATGCCAAATAAAACAAAAAAAGAAAACTGAAAAATATTAAGTTTTAAGGAAGTTATGGACACTCAAATATTTGCCTTACTTTTGTACTCACTGGCAAGAAAATTTTTTTTATAACAAATTTGATTTCTTTTACAATGCAAGTGGGTACTCCTCATAAAATTTTGGTTACTAAAATCCAACACTTTCCCCCGGGGCAGGCGCCCATTGAGCGCTGCTTAAGCCTTACAGAGAGGCTCTCTTAATCGAATAGCATTTATCAGCAACACCTAATGACAGCAATGTTAATGGGGTTTAGAGTTGCAGAGAAGAAGAGACGGTCGAGGTCTCTTTTCGTCGAACGGGTCGTTGCTTAAATCCCCGTTTAACCCCTGGCGTTGCACGAGAACAGCTTCTTCGACTTGATCTTATTCTTCAGGAAGACACCGGCCTTCGACAACTGCCAGTCGTTGCCCACCTGGTTGGGCTGTGTGCCAGGCTTGAGCGCCGATGCGGCTTCGTTTTTGTCGCAGATCGACCACGCCAGATAGGAAGCCTTGTTTCGGTCCAGCAGTGAGAACCATTTGTTCGCCTCGTCCGTGTAGATCTGTCCGTTGGATCCCCCGTCAGCCTCGGAGACGCCATACTCCGAAATGAACACGGGGATCTTTGCAGCGGCCCTCGAGTAAGCATTTCGCTCGTTATCGCGGTGCGAACCCGAGTAGAAGTGCTGCACGTACATGATGTTCTTCTGGCCTAAATTACAACATAACGTGAGCGTAGCGTGCGTCTTGCTTACCCCACAGAGGTGAGTTGCTGGCGTCGATGATGCCCGTGGCTCCTGAATATGATGGAGTACCCAGCAGGGCCACGTTGTCATGGTCGATGGCCCGAATCGCCTTCAGCACGTCGGTGTGGTAGGGCTTCAGAACGCTGTTCCAGTCCACCTAAAGTGTTTACTGTAGTCGCGAAGAGACCGAATCAAAGACACACCTGGAGAGGCTCGTTGAAGAGCTCGTAGAGCACGTGCGGGTACTTGCCATAGGTTTGGGCCATTTGCTTGAAGAAGTCAATCGCCTGGTACTTGTGGTTGTGTGCCTCGTGGTCGTGCCAGTCGATGATGACGTACATGCCGCGCTCGATGGCCGCGTCCACGACGGTGCGCACCTTCGCAAGCTCGCTCTGCTTGTTGCTGAGGTAGCCGCCCTGGTCGACGCCCATCACGACACGCACCACGTTCGCGCCCCACTGACAAGCGAGTGCGTTGACGGTGTCCCTGTTGAAGTACTGTCCCATCCACTGAGACCAGAACAGCGACATTCCGACGAGTTGTACGGGTTGGCCATTGGCGCCCACCAGCTTCGTGCCTTTCACGGAGAGCTGTCCATAGGGCGGGTTCTTCGGCCTGAGCGCAGAAGCACCCAGGAAAACGACTGCTAGACAGAAGAAGAGTGCGTGTTGCATGCTGCCGCGCTGAACTGGCGTTTGCCGACTGCAGGTCCACTTAAGTAGTGCACTCTCCCTTCAATCGCGTCTTTCCTGGCCTCAATCGGGATTATTTGGACAGCTGAGGTTATTGGAGGTACTCCATGCTTAGAAGAAAACGTAAAGATGACATTGTTCATTGAACATGGCCCGAGCAGTCTCGATTAGGCGTAGGCCCTCCGTGTGCGTCGAGTCAGCCTTCATCTTCCATTATCGATTTTGAACCGAACGGGAAGGTGTTCAAACAGTTTACGCATTCCGTTTCCTTTGCAATACGATCAAATTACGATGTGCTAATGTTTGGCCATGTTGTGCTTGAAAAACTCATAGAGCTTTGTTTGCACAGGATCTGTTCGGTGCAGTTTCGAGATTTGGTGTGCTCAAAGTGCCTAAGCACAACGTGCCCGAGAAGTTGTGGATCGATGAGTGCAGGCTTGTAGTATGTCTGCTGATGTCATTGACTCCTTATTTTTTCATGTGGAGTCAGTGGCTTTCCTCTCCGGTCCGCACACTTCGAAGATAAAACTCAGCTCCGGAACGCGATTCGTGCACGCGACCTGTGATCCTGAATGTTCAGGAAGATAAAATTGATCATTCACTACTATACCGATTGCAATAATGATGTCCACTTGTTCGCAGGTAATAATTGAACTAACACAGATGGTTACTTGAGCAATGGAGATTAGATTCTAACTATTTGTTCACACTTTGAACACCGCGTTCAAATTTGGTACACAGCTCTGACTTGCTTAAAGTGATGTTGTGCTGGAGTCTGACTTTCAATATCGCTTTTGATTTTTTATTTATTTAATAGGCCATTTCATAGTAGCTGAATACGCATTTTCGTGAAATTTCCGTTGTGTAATAATTTCGAAAACGGAGAATACGAACATGAAGGCCGTTTTCAAAAACATTCAGAAATGAATGAGATCTCATAATATGCACTTTTACTGTATTTAGTACGAGGCCTGGTCCTGATTTTTGCTGAGAAAGAAGCTGGCTCCAGCCACCTTGGCAAGAAACTACAAATTTGAGTGAAATTGTAGGAGCATGTTTTACTTTGTTTGAGTTTCTTTCTTTGTTTTGCTTTAGTTTATTATTATATTTATGAGTAAATGATAGGAAAATGTAAACAAAAAATATTTTCTCCGATGGCTAAAATTTTCCTCGAGCAGGTATCGAACCCGGATCTACATATGTGTGACTTGGATTTTCTTTTTAAACATATGATATGGGCTTGGGGAAGAAAAAAAATAATAGGATACATATGTAAGAGATATTCGAGAAGCTAAGCTGAAAAAGAGGGGAAGAACATGTGTAAAGAATGAAAGTCGGCGACCGCTGTGAAGCACCAGTAAAGAAAGGTGAATAATAATGCTCGTCCCATGTCTCCAACCATCGAAACGAATCAATTCTCTCCCTCGCTCTCTTGCGATTTGCTACTTCAAAGCATTAATATCAAAGATGGTTTTTGTTAATTGATGTGCGCTATATTATATTTCAGCAAATCTGGAAAAAAAAGAAGCACTCGGGAAGAGAATACATCAGATGAATAAATAATGTTTGAAAGTGAAGGTAAGTGCATTTCAATCAAAGGATATCATTTCGTCTTGGGACGACTCCATTGTTTGATGTGGCGCCTGTAAAACAAATAAGATCAAGTTATGCGAAGAAATCTATTTTTGTCCACTTAAATTTTTCATAAATAAAATGGACTAATTATGGACGAGGCCAGAAGGCTGAAAAAATAGGTTATACACATGGTTGTGGAATCTAGAATTTAAATGAGAATATTAATTGTAACCGAACCGGATTCTGCGAGAGTTCTTCCTGGAAATACGGCTCTTGCCTCCCTGAGTCATACATGATGAGAGTGTTATTTTCGTGTCGGCCCGTTAACATTTCCGCCTCAGTCAGCAAGGCGCGTGGCAGTAAGATCTTAATTAACAATCAGAAATTTTTGGGCTTAACCATAAGCTATATCAATAGTTCATTTGCACCAATTGTGCATGTAAATAGATTATAAAAATAGCGCACAAACGACCAAACCATCTGGCCGTCGGGACTGAAATCAAATGGAGAGATGCCGACTCGGGTTCTTGAATTCGGCGCTTGTTCTATATGCCTCTGATAACAAGCTTGAAAATGGTCTACGTTGCAAGTTTACATTTTGAGTCATAAGCAATTGCATACTTAAAATAGAAAGAAACAACATGAGAATATTGAATACCCAAAAATGCTCACCACAACCCGTGTGCTCGCCATGCGCGGCGGCGTTTCGCCTCCGTCGTTGCTCCAGTTCTCGTCCGGATAGACGCGGAGCTGATTGCCTGTTACGGCGGCCGAGCTCAGCCTCGCGATCGACCGTGTCGAGTGCGCCGCGAGATCGGACGGCGAGCGTTTGCGCCGTTTCAATCTGAGCTGGCCTATTGGTAAGCACGCCGCGCTGTCATAGAAAGGACCAAGGTTCGAATCTGCACTAGCACCTCTTGCGATTCTGGAAGATCACGAGAACGGCCGTATTCAGAAGGAATATGGAGCCAAACGCGATGAGTACGATAACCCACCATGACATGCCAGAGGACTCCTTTGACTACGAAAAGGTGAATATTAAAACAAAGAAAAGGAAAATAAAAAGTTTAAACGTTTATATGAAATAAAGTACATATATATGTCTAGTAAGCCTAACAGGGCCCGCTCCCGCGCAAGAATAGACAGTTTGTCCCTTCGGCTTGACGCAGTGGCTGCCAGCAGGACATGAGGGAACTCCAGGAAGGCAGAGGTCACCGGTCAAACAAGAAGGGTCGCGGATCTCTTGGTCAGGTTCGCATTCCGTGCAGGTGGTCTGGTTAGAAAGCGGCTGGAAGAAGGTGGGAATGAAGGACTCGTCAGAGAAGTCGCTTATGAAGGGGGAAAAGATGTAACTTGATGAGTGCCTGGCGGGCAGCGGACGCAATGCATGGCATACTTGGTCTTGTCTCGTTTGAATTCTCCGGGATCGAGCCCGTAACAGGGCAGAGAGGCGTTGACGAAGGAGTCCTTGCCGCAGAAGAGGAGGTTGCAGTCCGTGAAGAGAGTGCTACTGGAAGAGAGTGAAGCGATAAAGGAAATGGAGAAATCATCTACACGATTACTCGACGGAGCTCAATATCGGCTCATTCAAACCTCTCGTGAGTGGTGGTCAGACCAGTCGGACAGGCTTTACACTCCGGGTCGTTTGTACCCTTGAAAACATTGATCATTTATTTCAAAGCGTAATATTATGAAGATACCAAAAATGAATTCTAAATTTTCCGTTAATTTTCTAGATACATATGTAATCATGATAGAACAACAGTTTTGATGTACTCTGTACGTCGCTCGCGGACACGGATTGCACTTGTAGTTCGTGTCCACTTCCATGCCTACTCCGCAGATCTTTATACATTCGTCAAGACCTTTAGCGCCCTGCATAAAAACCAAGTTGACTATTTTGTTTTGAAATTAGCTCGGCTGAATGTAACGTCTACCGTATAATTGGTGGCCAAGCCGTGTGAGCAAGGTTTGCATTCGGTGCGCCCGAGTTCATCGTTGTATTGGCCAATCGGGCAGTCTTCGCAACTTGAGGTGCCCTTGGATAGATTTGCATAAGTGCCCGGACCGCATCTGCCTCAAATGACTTTTGCTACTGTTGACTGTGTTTTAGAGTCTTGCTTATTGCAGCTCTAGATAAAAACAACAAAAAAATGTACGATAGCAGTCGTTTCTCTCTTTGCATCCAGTGTGTCCGCCGGTCGTGAAGTCAGTGTCACAATGGGTGCAGCTGCGCATGTTGAGGTGATCGGAATAGGAGTCCGCTGGGCAGGGCGAGCAGTTGTCCCCGTTGATGAATGTGCCCTGGGGGCACTGGGCTGCAATGTCACCTTCTATCAAAGAGAATAATAAGAAAATGAGATATACACGATATTTCGTAATCTCGCAGACTCTCCATCTCACCACATCGACTACCGTCTGGGCCGACTGGAACGGGATACTCTGCATCATCGCAAGCGTAATACGCATTTTCTTCACCGAATGGACACAGTTGTTGTGTTGCGATGTAGTCCTTTTCAGCCGCCCTTAAATTATTTCAATTTGGTTTGCTTACCAAACTCTTGCTTATCTTATATATTTATGTACCTAATTAAAAAGAACAACTGAAGAGAGTTGTTGAAAGACGGCTGTAAGCGATAACAAGTTAGATCCGCGAGATCCACTCTCTGCTGCAAGGTATGGCGTTCAAAATTTGAATTTGAATTAAGAAAAATGTGTTCAACTCACTTTGAAGCACTCGGAAAGAGTTGCGCAGATGTTCAAGGTGTCTACTTCTGTTGAAGGTGCCATCGACTCGAAATCAAGCGTCATCACACTCTCCACGACTGCTCCGCAGAGATTGACGACGTCATCGCCGTGGATGGCGAGGTCGATGATGCACTCGCGATGCAGCGTCGCATTCATCGTGTTCGCGCACGTCGGGAGGGAGAGCTTGCGCATCACCAGGCGACGACTCCATTGACCCTAACAATTACCATGTCAAGTAATTAATTTTTTTTAAACATCTGTATAGTTCATATGTGAACATACACAATAAGAAAAACAATAATAGCACTTAAAGAATGATGATCACAGAATCAATCTCTAGTTTTATTTCGCAAGCAGCGGAAAAATGTTGGCATGAGTGAAATACATCGGGCGGCGTCAATTTGAAATCTCTAATGTTCGTATCGGAGATTGCCTCCCTTCAGAAACAAAGTGAAGCGCTTACCAAGTAGTCGCAGGTGCAGAAATCGGGCAATGTGATGGGAAAGAAAGGGTCGTCGCACTTGAAGGAAACCTCCATGTTCGTTCCGACCCCAGCAATCGAGATACTTGTTCTGAAGGCGAAGAATTTGGGTTATAACTAAAATTAGAATAAAATAAAGACAACGTACAGAGTTGCGTTGCCGGGCGGCAGAGTCGGCAGAGCGCATTTATTGGGCGCGACAAAGACGTGGAAAGCGCACGTCGCCGTGTTGCCCGCTGCATCCGACGCTACGTAAACAATGTCGAACTCGCCACTGGAAGGAGCAAGGAAAAGATGCGGAGAACAAATGAATTGCTAGTTTTATTCAAGATCTATGGATGCTTCTTTTTCTTAGCAACTAATCAGACGAAGATTTCTCAGCAGACAATGGAAATGGTCGATTGTTCCTGAAGTTGCTAGTGACACTCGTCACTTGGATGTTGTCGATGAACACGGGCTCCGGCCACTGAACCATCGTCATTTTAGCAGAGCGGCCCGCCATGATGAGCATGTCACTGGGACATTCCACGGCGACTGGCGCGATCTTGTCCTCTGCAAAGAGATGCTGGCTATCAAGACATACAGAAATGGAGTTTGAAGCGATAAACTCTGCCGTCGAAAGTGTCTCTGTTGCGGAAGAGATACGGTAAAATTGTGTCAAGAACGGGGGATGGAAGAAGGGTTGAAATTGACAGTAGAGAGGGGAGAGAAGGTACACCAAAGCGAGGGAGAGTTTGAAAGGTAGGTTATGCTCGAAACGATAAAGGAGGTGAGATCGCATGGTATTGACTAATTCTTTGAACGAAATCACTGAATTTGTCCACCGCAGACGACGTTGCCAGGGAAGCAGCGGGCATTCTCGCAGAGTGGCGGGAGAGTGACGTCATCGGGTGGGAAGAGAGACACGAGAGAACTCCAGGCAATGGAGGGGGTCACTGCATTCGAGAAGGTCGAGCAGTTGAAGGCCATCTGGGCCACTTGGCTCTCAGAGAGCGTGAAAGCGTAGAGCTGGAAGTCACAGGAATACGTCTCACATGTAACTTACTGCTCCAGAATCACGACACCTCAATGTGGTTGAGCTCGCCCACGAATCGGCCAGCTTCTGTGTCCTGCACTGGCGCCAGTTGAATTCGTCGGCCAGCCAAGGAAGTGGCGTCCACCGCGGCAAACACGGGCAGTTTTCCACGCACTCCGTTCAAATCCACGTGCCATTCACTGTCCTCGCACGACACGCAAAACTGTAATGGCAAGGAATTGGAAGAGAAAAGTGAACGGGAAATGACGGGACATGGAAAAAACCTGCTGCCACAAGTACGGCGTCAGTTCCATCTGCATGATGACGTCACCTATCAACACGGCGGAAGTCATGAAGCGGATCCTGGAATGTCCAGTCAACGTCGGAATAGAATGGAAGAAGCAAACGAGTCTATTTCGATAGATAAATTGGAAATCAAAGGCAAACGGAGGCTTGGTCGAGATACGCATGAACTCTGCGGGAGCAGAAGTCGCCTTCGATGGCTTCCAGAGGATCCACCCACAGATGGAGACACTCGTGCTGGATGAAGAACAGAGCGAATTCAACAGAAGGGAAGAGAAAAAAGAGGCATGTTTAAGAGAAAAGAAAACGTGAAGAGCCCGCACTGTATGTACTAGCCATACCTCGCTGTAATCAAAGGAGATTGCTGCATCTCTGTTTCAGATGAGATTCGTACGTTACCCGTGCGTTTCCCTGTAGTTGCTGAAGTGTAACTTTTTCTTCCAGTTCATAGATACGCCAACTGTTTGAATTGTGCAGGGTTAAGTGTTTCTCATGCCCATCTTTTATCCACATTTTTCAACGATCCTCCCTCCCTTACCCTTCGTCTAGCTGTCGCATCTCGACCCCCCTCCATATAAACGTCCATAATCCAAGTGGCAGTGATTAACCATAAACAGACGTCGAATGTAATCGAGTGTCCATTTCCTCCTTCTCGTCACTGCCATCCGCACAGTCGTCGATCCCGTCGTAGACGGCCGAGCGCGGAATGCAACGCGTGTTATCCGCGCAGCGAAACTCCTCTAATTGTTATGGGAAAATATATTTATTAATGTATATGCACATATTAATAGATATATAAAATATTTAGTAATATATCTGTATAATAAAATATAAACTAATAATAATATATAATACAATTAATAATAAAATATATGTACAAGCTTGCAATATAACTACTAGTATACTGCTATAAACAATGTCGAAATAACTAAGGGAATTTATAAAGCAAAAAATGCACGACGCACCGTCACGACATGCGAATGTCTGGCAGAGTGGGCGGAGTCGCGCGGTGCAGTCCTCGAGACGCCAGCCGCCCTCCTTGCGATCCGCCTGGTCGAGCGCGTACGCGACGCACCACGTCGACGCGTTGCGGTCGCGCGGCGGTTCGAGTGGCAGCCAGAGTGGATTGTAGATCGACGTGAGGTGACCCTGAGAATTATCTTCAAAACTTGAAAGAAAGAGTTCCAGTAATAATAGCATACTTATAATGGCTGTAGTGTGAAAATGGCACTGGTAATATAATGGAACTTCTTCCTTTCAGTGTAATTATAAGATTCTTGACCTGAAGAGTCGCGAGCATGCTCGTGTTCTCTCTCCTGTACGCAGTCCAGAAGACACCATTCAGTGGAAGGGGCAGCAACGAGAGAAGGCGAGAGTGCAGCCAGGCGAGCATGGAGTGCGGCACGGCGGCGCTGCAGAGAAAGACGCTGAGAGGGAAAGCGAGGGAAAGAGAGCAAGAGAGGGTGGTAAGGTGAGAAGGAGAGAAGGAGAGCGAGAAAGAGATAGAGATAGAGAGAAAGAGGGAGAGAAAGAGAGAGTGGGACGGTGAGAAGGAGAGAAGGAGAGATCGCAGATAGATAAATTGCACGAATCGAATAACTTAAATCTTTAAAAAAATCCAAAAAAAAATCACCTGTCAGCGCACGCGTCATTCGCAGCGGCCCACGTGGTTGGCAAGTCAGCCATCTTCACGCAAACATTCGCGATCGGAGTCCATCCTAGACTAGCGATCAAACCCACCATTTCCAAATCCATTCTTCTTAACGGAATGACTCGCCTTTTCCATTGTCAGTATCATTAACATTTAACGGATCTAATCAGTTTCTTCTCAAGGTTTTTACGAGAGAAGATTAAGACATCGGTCAAAACCTGGCCCTTTCAGCCGGTTGCACGTGTAATTGATGCGATTGTCATCAGCTGTGAAGTAGTAACTGTCATCGGAAGAAGTGAACGAAAGGAGGGAGAGGAGAAGAAAGAGCAGAAGAAGAAGCATCGGGTTACATTGGCCAATGATTTCTCTAGAAAAGTATCGTTCTACAGAACTAATAATGAGAAATTTCAACACGCACTTTAAACATTTGAATCGTACAATCAAAAAATAACGTGTTAACAACATGCATTATTCATTAATTTCGGTGATAAAAAATTGCCCTTGACTCCTTTGATCTTTTTAAGAAAAGCAAGAAAAGCCAGATGCACTCATTGAATGCCAAAATTTTCACAAGTTCTCAACCGCATAGCAGCTGATAAGAATAACAGATAAATCTCTCTCACCCTCTCTCTTTCTCCCTCTCTCTCAATCTAGTTTAATGACTGCAACTTTCTTTCACTTCTTCACCCTATCGACTAATGCATGCACTTTCAAACTATCTTATCTTATCTCTCAATGCACCCAAGCTTTACAGTCTAAACCACATATGCCTACTGTTCTTTCTTCTTGCAATAATGACGCAATGGTATCCATTACATTCTGAACTTCTATTAATCATGATAAAAGTGGTCCTACTTTCACAAAAAGTTAATAAAAATTTCTACAAAAGTTGCAAAAGTTTCCGAATAAAAGATGGTTCAGCTTCTTCCATGATTTATTTTAAGAATTGCTCCTGAAGACTCTATAGACTCTATAACTCCATTGCTTCAATCTCCATTTTGTAAATTAAACACAAATTTTAATATCAATAATTTGTTATTGTTTATGATAATAAAAAAATTACGGAGAATAATGGCGGCTTGTCTGAAGCTACCGAAGACGGCCTCTTAAATGAACTTGTCCTTTCCCTATGCCTCATTTCTTCAACACCTTTTTCTCCTCTTCCAAAGCATTCTTCAACATCACTCAGGCGTGAAAACATTCGCCGTAGCGATCCTTTAACTCATTCATCACCTGCATCACCGAACCATAAAAAGGGAGACAACCACATTCTACGAGTATGAGAATATTAACCTTTTGCTCTCCATTTTGCAACTATGTATGTACTTACATATGTACATACATATGTACGTACGACCTGAAAACAGTAATACAATTACATCTTATTTCCAAATGGAGTCTCCGCTACTGAAGTTTCGTTCGGACAATCCAGGTAATGATGTGTAACTCCTAATGTAAAGTGGATCGGCTGCTTGAAACGGCCAGGATATTTATTTATTTATTGATCGCTTAACAACGACTGAGCCGAAGATGAACTGGGCAATTGTAATGATGCAGAGAAGGATGATGAGAAAGTCATTCGTCGCAAACATGGCTAAAAGACGCTCTAATGTAAGGCTTACGAGAATTTACTCGAACACTACACAATCTACATCGTAATTCAAAGAAAATCACAATTTACCAGAATCATACATTCATTTTGATTCTATCGAAAATCGCTTCACAAGGCCTTATAACAAAATAAAAAAACGGCAATTTAGACGCCTGCAATCGCCTTGAGACTAATCTATGAGATCGGATAGAAGTCATAGATCGGCGTTGTCCGTAACGTGCTGGCATATCAATAACAGTCGGGTTCGATATCGCCTGCTGAACAGAATTTTTTTTTAAATTAAGCATAATAGTGCCATGAACTCGCCATAAAAGTGTTTATCAGAATTGTCTTTTATCGCTCTGTCTCTCTCTCTCTCTCTCTCTTTCTCTCTCTGTCTTTGTCACTCTCTCTCAACAGGAGTCTCTCTCTCTCTGACATCTTTATTCATCTTCTCGCTCTCTCACTCTATCACCCTGCCCTGTCCTTTCTTTCTCTATCCACCCCAATCCCTATCCCGTTGTTGTCTTGAGTCTTTTAGTAGCAGCAGGGCGTGAATCTTTCTTGTTGTCATAAAAGTCAGAGTCGTGAAAAGAACTGAGAGGTGTGGAAAAGTTCAGCTGCATGACAAGAATCACGACAAGAGCTGGGCAGAGTACGATGACAAATGGATAATTGTCATTCATCCTTTTGCAATCTACCCAGAATAAAGAATTACTAAGAAAAATGTCGAATATACAGCTCCGGCCAAAAAGATACGAACACTTACATATTTGGCTATATTTTCCGTCAAAGTAGACGAAAATTACTGAAATCAGTGCTAGACTACTAATAATAGAATATTGCTTTCATTGATCTACTACAGAGCGAGAAAATCAATAATTCGGTTCACCTTATTTTGCTCATTTAGTCGTGCAAGACAAAATGATTTATTCCTTTGATATCCGGGTAGTTTATATTGGATAAAAGGTTATATGTATTCTAGAACATCCTTGCGATAATTTTGCCCTAAATGTGATTTAATAATCCGCCGTTGCATGCTGACTGCTTTCAGTTCGTGATTCATTCACTCGGCCTTAGATACCAAAAGGTTCAGCGTGATAAAATCTATCATTTACTGTGCTATGCCTAGAGTATTAAAGGAGGTATCAATCAATTTATACGGTGTAACATGGAACAATATATGCAACACACGTGGTAAAATTATTATGAGAAGTAAAAAAGAAAAGAAAATAAATAGTAATGGAAACTAAGACGAAGATATAGGTTTGAATAGATATTCCAGAAAATTTGAGCGATTTTATTTCATTAAATTCTGAGTAAAAGTTACGTGAAATCTGTCGGGTAGAGAATTAGCTACGGTAGGTAATAGCCGCCCTCCTATTTCACATGCTCTCTCGACCGAGCGACAGGCAACTTTTTGAGCGCGCGCATTCAAAGCTAGCGCTACTGTATAATTATTCGCCGGATACTTCCTTTAATAATGTCCATATATTCGTTTGAATCACTGAACTAATTCAAACGGTTAATTGAGCTGTGGAAGTTTGATGCTAACTATTTATGCACACTTTGACTTGAAGGGAACAAATATATATGTAAATAAAACCTAATTATAGATAGCTAAAATGCTGAAAGGGACTTGGAAAATTGATATAAAGAGAGTGACATTAAAAGGTTTATTTCCAAGGAATGAACAAATGTACATATGAAAAGCAATGAATGTCTGCGACTGCGCCGAAAGCATCGGTAAACAAAGGTGAATTATGACTCCCATCCCATTTCTCCCTCTACCAAATGATTCATTTCTCTTTCTCTTAGATATTTCCCAAAAGTAAGAATTCCGTATCATTCATGGCTTTATTTCTGTCTTTTGGAATGCTGATCTCCATTCTTGCCCTTTTTATTTCGGTGAGAGGTTGACTTTCGATTGTGGTACGGAATTGTGGCCATTCAGTGTTGTTGCCATCGAAGGGTTTGGATACCAAGTCGTTAATTGGAAATCATTCATGGGCTTGCTCATTGCTGCGTATTGCCTGAGCGTTGCGAGATTGACTTGGAGTCTTTTGTCTGCCACAAAATCTTCGTCTTTCGTTGCGCGTTTCATGATCTATGGAGTCTGCTATTATTAGAAATTCCCAATTCCAGGTTCTTGGCTGCTCTCGTAAACAGAGCACGGCGATTTCCGCGTATTACGGGAAACTCGGAGAAAATACATTACTGCTGGATTTACATATCAAACGCGACAACGTCGCCTGAAAACCATTTGTCTTCGAGCGAATTGCTCTCATGGACGCGATGCTCGCTTGTTCGTTATGGTTATTTTCTTTAATATAAATTAACGCCTAATTTTACATCATTTCAAAACTGACCTCTGCCCAAACATTCTGTATGCACATCCGGGAGTGTCTGATCCTTCAATGCCGCTCTTTGCAGAGCGGGCCAGACCATTTCGAAGCATCTCATATGTCTGATGAGCACGGCAACGCAGTCTGCTGCATTTCAACTGTCGATCTTCTCCTAGGCTATCTACGCATCTCTCCCAGTCTTGGTTAGCTCAAGAATTCGCGAACAAAAGCGGCAAAAATAGAGAATTTATAGCCTTAATTTATAATTAATTTATGTGATTTCTTTTCTTTTATTCAATATCGGGCCGATCTCAGTATTACAGTTCCATTTTGTATCGCAAGTCGAGAAAACCTTCCATGTTTTGTCACATCTTTGATGCATGCCTTAATAAATAAACATCTCTTTTTTCTCTGTCCACTTCCAGTTCTATGCCATCGTCTGGGTCAACGCGGGCGTCAATCTGCTAGTCACCGGCCCGGGCGCTCTCATGCTGCTTGCACTCCTCATAGCCGCCGTCGTGGCCCTTTTCCGGCTTGCTAGCCTCGAGTCGGCTGATAAAGAAAATTATCAATCAACACTTTGGCATCATTCAGGATGTTCGCACAAAGCTTTTCTCCTACTGTTCGCTTTCTCGAGAACAGAGCCCCCCTTCGACAGCTACCCTTTCGACAATTGTTGTGTCTAAATGTTGATCGAAAAACATTTCTAACAACTAAATCGAAATGTTACACTTCTTCAGATAAAAATTCAAATCATAAAGGATATACACTTTGGTCTGGATATACACATATGTATGTACATACATAGAGATGAGGGCAGGCGAGATAGCATGCCTGGAAGAGGGAGAAAGAGAGATAGATAGAAAGCATGCCTGGAAGAGGGAGAAAGAGAGATAGATAGAACCAGAGAAAGAGAAAGAGATGTAGAGAGACATTAAAGGAGGTATCCGAGGAATAAATAACCTAGGGTTTTCTCTATATGGATAACTTCATCTTGGCGTAAAACATACATCCTGAAAGTTTGAGCGATTTTCTTCCATTACACTCTGAGCAATAGTAACGTGAAAAATCGCGGGTAGAGAATTAGCTACGGTAGGTCAGAGCCGCCCTCCTATTTCACATGCTCTCTCGACCGAGCGACAGGCAACTTTATGAGCGCGCGCATTCAAACTGCTTCTCTAGCGCTACTGTATACTTATTCACCGGATACTTCCTTTAATAGTGTTGTCGAGAAGTCAGTCCGCATTGGGAGTGAGAAAAACAGATAAACAGAAAATAAACAAAATTCACAAGAGCTTGGAAAAACACGAGCCAATAACAGAGCTCTCATTGTCAGATGGTACGGCAAAATGATGAGAATGCGAAGATTCTTATTCTCTTTTTTGCACATAATGTATCCTTGCAGTTGAATTTGATGGAAATTAAATATCACTTTGACTCATTTTTTCCCACAGACTGAGCCAATAGCGCACCCTCGGAAGTGCTAACCACAACTAAGAACAAGTGTGCATTCATAATTCGGAAAAGGTAGAACAAGAAAAGCATAAGAAAAATGAAGAGAGTCAGAGTGCCCGAGAAATAATGCTCTGACCATGATTATGTTTAATCGCGTTAGTGTTAAAGCTGTTGTCAGGCCTAACGTCTCTGCTCAATTCAACCTTATTACTCATTTCACCAAAAAGCAGTTTCTTCCCAAAAGTTTCTTCTCCATTCCCTTCTAAACAATTTAATGCCTTTATGAGTCATTTCCGCCTTCTGTGCCTTTCGCTTGTCAGCATACACCATTTGTTCGGTTTTTCTTTGTGTAAAGACTTTGATTCGAATATATTTAACAACGAAGTTAGTTTTCTTCTTATCTGAATGTGGTGAAGCTTGAAGGATGCTTGGCTGGCATTTGTCGCTGCTGCTCTCCGTTGGACTTCTCTCATCTTCCGCCCTCGCTGCGGTTCGTTCCACGAACAGCGTCAACACCTGGGCTGGCCCACTCAACTACACCGAGGTTTGCAAGCTACCTCTTAGAAGTTTCTGAAGATGCTATATATCATTTCATATACAGAAGGTGCCCTAAATGTCAGTACAAATGTTTAGAGTTACTAATTTCTTAAGTATCGAACTATAATATTTATTCAATATGGTAATCGTTATGTGTTCATTTATAGATCAAATACATTTTGTTGATAATAAAGAGTGGCTATGATCACTTTTTCATTATCATCAATCATGTCAATTTTTTTTTTCATTTCTTGTCGTAGCAGAACAAGCCATTGCATTGTGCATAAATCACCAAAGCGCACGATATGGCACAGAAAAGGATTATGCTCAAAAAATGAAATGATTTTGGAATAAGATTTAAGTTGATGAATGAGTGATTCCCTGAGGACTGGGCGTACGTCAACATCCGTCCGGGTGCTCATCTCTTCTGGTGGCTCTACGCCGCTTCTCCTACCAGCAGCTCCCGTCCTCTCTTCCTCTGGTTGCAGGTTCCGTCTCTTCATTATACATGCGATACTCGTTCACTCTGATTCGAAGGGCAAATTAAAGGAACCATCCATGGGTTTAGAAACGGCTTGTGAAAAACGCATGATATTGGAAAAAGTTTTGGCGGTATGCTAGCACAGTATCCATCACAACAAACTAGACTTTGTTAGCCTTTTTCTCTCTGCCTCTCTTCTCTTCCCTCGAATCTCAAGCGTGGCTTGCCGCTTCGCACCTAGTTTTCACCTTCTCTCTCTTAGAATGAGGGTGTGCATTCGGAGAAAGTAGACAAGGGGTGATGACGTCACTCCCTAAATTCTACAGTACTGCGTGGGGAAAATGTGGTTTTTCTCCTCAGGGCCCCTTCAGAACGCATTCTCACTTTACCTAATGATGTTTCTAGTTGAACCGGATAGTATTAACAAAAAATTCAGCAACATTGTAATCTCCATGGACAGCTCCTTTAAGGGAGGACCAGGAGCGTCCGGAGCCGGCTATGGAAACTTTGAAGAAATCGGACCAAAGGATCTCTATGGCAATGATCGGGCATCTACCTGGGTTTGTGAACGTCGCTGGTCATGTGTAAACGTTTCAATCCTTTTATTTTTAACCAAGTGATCTATGATCATTGATCTTTCGCAGCTGCAAGTCGGAGATCTCGTCTTCGTTGACAATCCGGTCGGCACTGGCTTCTCCTATGTCGACAACTCGCATGCATACACGAAGACCGTTGAGGACATTGGAAAGGTTTTCTTGTAATATCCAGCACTCCAAAATGATGAATGACCTAGGAATCTCCTTGGATGGGCAACATCGTTTTTCTCCGCTCATCCCGAGTATCGAGACCGAGTGTTCTACGTCGTCTGCGAGAGTTACGGCGGAAAGATGGCGGCCGAGTTTGCGCGAGTTCTCAACAATGTCAGCGGCGGGCAAGCCAATAGCTTTCTGTCAGTTAATGTCTATTCATGCAGGCCGTGAAGTCGGGCGCCGTGCCACTGAAGAAGTTTGCCGGCGTGGCTCTCGGAGATTCGTGGATTTCTCCCATGGATTACGTCAACACCTGGGGACCTTTTCTCTATGCCAAAAGTTGGCTTATCCTTTTGTGGTCATTTACAAGTAGACGAAGGATTTTCTTTTATCATTAACGTAAAAAAAATAGTTTCATAGAGTGTAAAACTGCGTTTAATGTGCATACTTACATACATACATTTGTATGGGCACAACTGGCTTGCCCTAGTCGTACCTGGACGTGCAGCAGCTTCTGCGAGTGAACAAGCAAGCCGTGACTTGTCAGAATCTGGTAGACAATGGCAAGTGGGCAGCGGTCACTGACTGCGTTGTTCGGATGCAGGGACTCGTCGGAAATGTATATCTCGACATTTCATCATATATATATATATATATATATATATATATATATATATTTATTTATTTATTTTAAATAAATCAATAAATTTTTGCCATACTGTTATTATGCGCAGGAGACCAGCGGCGTCAGCTGGCACAATATACTAAAGTACAGGGACCAGGATGACTGGTCATTCACCTTGAACGAGAAGGAAAAGCGAACTTCCATCGGTGCATTCTTTCATTTCTCCGTGCTAGATCTTCTTGTCTAAACTGAAAGATCTCTTGTTGAGAGCGGCTCTTTGACAACCACGTCTGTCCTCGATACTCGGAGAAACTTGATCATTACATGAACACCGTCGTAAGGAAGAAACTCGGAATCATCCCCGCGAATGTTCACTTCGTAGGTCAGCTATTCGTGATAAATAACCCTCTCGCTACAAAACGGTCGATTTTGAATCCTTATTTTATCTATTCATATTTGCAAACATTGTCTAGAGGTGTTAGACATGTGTGAATGCCTCTTGCAGGCCAATCTCTTCAAGTCTTCCAACACCAGTCAGGCGACTTCATGAAGCCAAATCACGCTACCGGTCTGTCATGTCTTGAAGGCCAATGTGATCTTTGATCTTTCTCTTCTTGAATCCATTCCAGTGGACGAACTCCTGACGCAAGGCCTACAAGTGACTGTCTTCAATGGACAGCTCGACCTCATTTGTGACATGCTTGGCAAGTTCTTCTGAAAAAGTCTCCTCAACGAAGTAACATCTTTCCAGGCACTGAAAAGTGGATCAACCGTCTGCAGTGGTCTGATCTCAAGAACTTCCTCGCCAATCCTAAAGTCAAATCTGCTTTTATATTGTTAAACATGAATAACTGGTAATATTGTATGTACATTCAAATGATATACATAATGAATGTTTGAGATGTTGGTATTCATAGATGCGTCTTTAGAAGTCATTTGCAACTAAGAACTTTCGTCGCGCTGGCTTCACGAAGTCTTATAAGAATCTGCAGCTCATCTACATTCTTCGTGCTGGTCATATGGTGGGAACCATTACAAAGTTTAGAGTAGACTAAGTACGAATGAACGTTTTCCAGGTGGCCCACGACACAGAAGAGTCCGGCCTCTACGTTCTGAAGCAATTGATGACGAAGTCCAGGCAGCTGTTTTAGCAGCGGCTCAAACTACATACTTCGCATGCTCTCCTTTCCATTAAATATCACTTCTTTCCAAACTAAGTTTGAAGTAGAAAAGGTTTAAATGAACAATTTAGTTGATAACTTGCGATATTGCTGCAATATGTTCGGGGCGAAATATTTCCGTAGGACATGAAGAAGTAAATATAGTTCGCTTCTACGATATTTTCTCCTAGACTACTTTCTGTGTGTATATGAATGAACCTGCACGGGCAGCTTGAGGTGCATAAGCGCATGCGCGTTTGCTCTACGCACGAGCCACACGTCGGGTAGCAGTCGCAAATACTCCATCATGATGTAGTTGGTCTTGAAATAAATTGTTAATTCAATAAAAATATATTACAATCTCCAACACCTTTCCTTTTCTTCTCTTGAAAACTTTTCTTTAACTGTCAAAGTTGTTGGCCAAGAGTCATTGAAATCTTAGGCACGGATATTTTTACGTCACTCTCATGATCGATTAAGCTGATCAGTTGTTTCACATATTTTTTATCAACAATTGTATTATGGATATACATGGAGTGAATACGGCATTGAATTGCAAAATCCAATCCATAGTATGTATCTTCAATCACCGCAAACAAACTGTTGATCGACGATGCTTTTTCTGTAAGGATCGCAGCACGTCGTCTTCGGATCCGGGCAAAGATCACGCGCGCCGCACGGCTCCGTCTGGCTGGCGTCACCGCTAGAATTTATATTTACTCTATTATTTTAATTTTCAGAATTGAAAGAAGGTAAGTACCCGACGAGAGAAAACTGTATTTCTCTAACGACTGTATCACTCATCCCTTCGTGAAAATTGGGATGCAAATCGTACAAGAGGAGCAGTGACTGCCTCTTCTTTTCACTCCTTGGACTCACTGATTCCTACCCGTATTAGTATTATTTCCATCACACCATACTATACTATATATTTGACAATAAGCGAAATTATTGCAATATGTTCTGAAATGGAATGGATATCAAGAAGAAAGTATAGTTCGCTTTTGCGATACTTTTTCGTAGATCACTTTCTGTGGGTGTATCAATGAACCTGCACGCGCCGCTTGAAGTGCAGACTCGCGTGCGCGACTGCTTTCCGCATCAGCCACACGGCGGGGAGCAGTCGCCCGCCCACGCAGACCACTGGGACCATGCCTGGAGAGAAGAATGGAAGTGAAGAGGTTTACAGACAAAAGCTTTTGGTAGGCTATTTGAACAAATTGTATTATACATTCTTGTCATTTGTTCTCAAAATTTATCGATTTACATGCATGATGTCAGATTCATACATATGATATATGTATGAATCTGACATCATGCAACCAACTTACTGGAGCAAGCGTTGTGGTCGCGGTGGTTGTTGTGGTGGTCGTGGTTGTCGTAAAATCCTTCGCGTAGAAGCTGTAGATCTCCCCCGTCCCCGCCGCGCAAGATCCGAATTCTAGGCGCGCGAAGTAGGCGGAGCCAGCAGTTGCTGCCTCTCCGGGAAAGTGGATGCTGCAGGACCTTCCTTTATCGACAGAGACGCCCAAGCATTGGTTTATCTGAAGGTAGCTAGAAATAAACAGAATAGGTTACAAGAATGCGCACTTACCGGGTAACGCATGCACATGTGAAAGCAAGTCTCATAGTCGCTTGCTTTGAAGCTCTGTTGCGACTTGTCAGTCCGCTGGAATCGAGTGAAAGTTGCTGCGGCCTATAAAGTAGTTTCAAGCGAGTTTGCGTAGAAGTACATACCGTTTCTATAATCCGAGCGAATATCTTACCATCGGCGGGAAAAGAAGGCTTACGAGAAGAAATGCGCACTGCATTTGCTGTAGAATGAAAATCGCCGCAAGCTTCTCACAGAGGTGGGAGTCACGAAGACTGGCACAGCCGTATATGATTTCGCCCTTCCTTCGGCGCAGGCGATCCTTGTCTTAATGTTTCGTTCTTAATGTTTCGTTGCGTAGTACCTGCACTCCCGTCCTTGTCTTGACGTTTCGTTGCGTAGCAGCGTCTCATCATAATGTTATTTCAAGCTTTTATATATAACTCTTACGTATCATAAAGCACTTATGTAACGAAGAAGTACCATCAAGTGCACAAAGAGTATTGGAAGCGGCTGGATTAGTGCCCGTTCCTTCCTACTCATGAGTCGAACGCTCTTCCCCCAACACCGTGCGATCTCATCGACGATTATTTGCCATGTTGTGCTGGTGTGTTGTTACTTGCAGAATGAGTCTTCTTATCTCGCCCAGCTTGCGTGAACCGTCATAGTCGGTGTTTGAGGATGATCCAGCGCAGAGCAGAGTTGGTTTTATTAGGAATTACATGGAGAAGATTTTTTTATTTTGGTCACAAATGAATGAAGGTACGCCGAATCGAATGACGCCAATATTTTCTCCTCTCCGTCAATGCAAATTCTATGCATATTTTCTAAGTTTCTTCCTAATGTTAATGGAATATTAAGGTTTTTTTCTCGCCACATACAAACGTAGCAATGGTGTATGGATGTTAAGTGACTTCTTGTCGATTTAAGTATGGAAATGCGGATGTGGGTGCGATGTAATGACGTGAAAAATAGTTTAGATGTTTTTTTTTCTATTTCTGAGTGAGATCCTGAAGCAGTTGTTCACCATTCGGTGAAATTAAAAGTAAGTTATGAGTGTTTTTGTGGTACTGACAGAGCTGTCCACGTGAATGAAGCAAAGGTATGATAGTTTAGATATTATTTGATGAGTTCAATTGATATTGGTCATGGATGAATGATGAGACGAATCTTACACCAAATGATATCATTAGATATCAATCGTATGCCGGGTGATCGTTCAATATGGGTTTCATTTCGTTAATTGACTCGACTACTTGCTTGCGATTCATTGTATCGTCCCATCACAAATGCTGAATATTTTATATGACATACATATCGGACGTTCGTCATTGTATCCGTGTTCCGATTTTCATCGGGACATAATTTAGTAATTACGGGATTTACTGGGGAATGTTCATCTTTTGCACATTGATCAGTAGTTACTTTATTTAGTTAAATTTAGTGGAATAGGAAATTATACGAGTTCACAGTCAATAGTACAAGTTGTTATAGGCGGGAAGTTACTAGAGATCGTAGTCAACTGTAGTCTTTGGCAGGAAGAAGAAAGCCTTCTTGAGCCTGGCATTCCTGAAATGGCAGAAACATTTCATTTATAACGCAGCTTTTGTAATAAATGTTTACTCACATCATTGCCCATCCTAGACCGTGATGATCAGAGTCGATGATTCGGTATTGCCTGACGGCAAAGTCTGACAGTTCATGCATCACGACGTCTCGAACCCTTTCTAAAGTACATTGAATGTAGAAATGACAAGAATGACTGTGGTACTTTAAGAAATACCATAAATGAGTTCAACTCTATCTAGCCATAAGGTGGTTATTTGAAGAGAAACCTGGGTTTGGTGAGCAGCTCCTAAGGAGTACCCGAAAAGACCCAGGTCCTTTTCTTTCTTGGGATCGAACGTGTAATACCCAGCGAATTTAATTTTGCGTGACATCAGTGTTGGTCTGAAACTATTTTTTTTAAATAACTACTTTGAAATAATTAATCAGGTAACCTCGATGTTAAGCACGACTTTGTCGTAAATATTCATCAGCTTGCGAATGAGCTTTAAACGTAGTCTGCCATAGCGCATCGTATCGCCAAGGATGGTCTCAGGATCCCGAAAATTTACTTTTTTTGCGACAAAAAATTTTCTTCTTATTGCTACAAATTGCTTTTTGCTCAAAATATAATTTTTTCAAACATAATCTCCAATGATTTACCACAAATAGACGAATTCTAACTAGGTATATTGACTACTGGAAAAAAATGAACCATGAAAGCAGACTTCACTTACTAGACATGACGATGCAGATCTCACCAGACACTGGGAGCGGGCGGTTGAGAAGTTTGGATGTGGACGGTGGAGGAATGTTCATAGTCGTTGTATGCGACTAGCAGATGAAAAGAGACGAAGATAGAAGATACTCGTGTTCATGACGAGAGGAGAAGGTTGGAGGGCACTAGATCATGATTCGATCCGTGTAGAGAATGGTCAGTGGTGGCAGTAGGAAGACGCGTTTCGAGCCTCATTAGAGTTGCACTCATGAGGAGACATCTTAATAAGTAATTATTGGTTTGCAATTACCATATAAGCTCTCTGTGTCTGTCCTTTCCTCACTTTTTCGCTGTCGTTCTCATTGTCAGAATAGTCATAGTGAAATGATAATTTCTGTCCAAAGTGAAAAATCTGTACCGGTTATGCTTGCCACAGCTAGCTTTATGCACCATCGGCATGAATTTAAATCTACAAAAGTCTTAAGCAAACAGCAGATTCTGGGACTCAATATGTAGGTAGTATGCATTGTATGTTATGTTGGCCTAGTGGAGTCATTGCAATCCCAGGCACAGTTCGCTAAACACATTTTACCTCATTCTCATGATCGATTCTTGAAAACAGCTGATCGAATGGTTATCATCATATTTTATCAACAAATGTCAACTGTCGTCAAATTAATTTATTTTGATGTAGATAAATAAAGTATTATGGATATACACGGAGTGAATACGGCATTCAATTGCAAACTTTAGTCGACATTATCTTCAATCATGCGCAAATAGAGTCGCTGTTCTTTCTGTAAGGATCGCAGCAATTCGGCGCAGGAAAACGACAAAGATCACGCGAGCCGCATGGCTCCGTCTGGCCGGCGTCACCGCTGGAATTTAGATTTATTTATTATTTTAATTATCACCATTTAAAACTTTTCATGATTATTTATAATTGAAAATCATACATAATCTTACACTCATATAAAATACGCATTTGGTTTCATAAAAATTGCAGAATAATTGTTCATTCAAATCCGCTTTCAATTTCCATCACTCCAAATTGAACTACATACATATGTTCAGAAACGGCGTATGTAGTTCCGTAGGACATGAAGAAATTAATATAGTTCACTTTCGCGCTACTTTTTCATAGATTACCCTTAGTGTGTCTTTACTTACTTTATTTTTGTGAATTAACCTGCACGCGCAGCTTGAAGTGCAGACGCGCTTTCGCGTATGATTTCCACACCAGCCACACGGCGGGGAGCAGTCGCCCGTCCACTCCGACCACTCGGACCAGGTCGGGATGCACTGGAGAGAAGAAAGGGGGAAGCATGACGAGAAAAGGTGCATATACAGACAAAAGATTTTGGTAGGTCAGAAATTGAATTATTCATTGTTCTCAATTATTCCTCAAAATTTATTGATTTACATGAAAAAATAGATACATCTGTATGTTAGCATAGGAATTTTTGAGCAGATTAATTTACTGAACTTGTCAGTGTCCACTTATATGTTCATATTGAACTCAAAATATAACATTGTTGCTTGCTGTGAAAGTCGAGATAATACGAAAAAGAAACCTCGATGTGGGGTGGATTGAGAGCGCGAGAAACAGCGCCGATAACGTCCGCGACTAAATCCGTAACTAAAACCGTGTCAATAATCAGTTTCTATCTTATTCTTCTTTTTGAATTTCTTTTGGGAAAAGACTTGCAAGGTGCATGATTAAGATAAGGTTGGATCTGAATAGGATGGACGAGAAGGGTGCAAGTTGACATTGAGCATATTTCAAGGGCAATAACTCAAAAGTCATAACTCTACTCTGCCCAATATGACGATCAGTTGGCGGGGGCCAAGACGAGAAACTTTTTTTCTGAATAGAAGTCAAAACTGACCAAAGAATGCATTTGCGGCGGAAGGGAAGACGATGCAGACGAGAACCGCAGACAAGGCAGTGGACGACAGAAGCCGAATCATCGCAATTCTCGAGACAATCTGAATTGTTGAATAAAAAAAATATAACTAGCAATTATATTATCATTCGATCTAAATTCTGACTAAATGGTTATGACAATTTCCAGACAAACCAAGCGCTGTTCCGCAGTAGCCTCCGCAATTGATGGAACGCAATTGGCTATCGTACTTTTGTATGGATTCCGTTCGAATGTACTTCATTTAATATACAGCACACTGAGCAGTGCAATGGCGGAAGAAAAAGTTGGAGCTTGAGCTATTAGAATAATCAGTGAATGACGTGGGTGCATGTTCAGAAGAGAAAAACCGATGTAAAAGTGAAGAAGAGAAACTCGAACATGGATATGCAAATTGTTTTCTCCTTTGGCTTACTGGTTGCTCGGGCACTGCTGCCTGATTTGACTCTAGTCTGGCTCTCTCGGTGTAACTAATGGCAGTTCGAAAATGTCCTTACCCAGTTTAAACTGATACTAATCGCATTATAATTCAGGAATGATGGGCAGTCGGAGTCGCAAACATGAACGGCGAGCTCAGAAAGAGAGGCGGACGAATCCTGCATAAGGCTTCAATCAGTTTTCTGCCATTTTTTGCACTCCACTTTA
This sequence comes from Allodiplogaster sudhausi, assembly GCA_945643635.1. Taxonomy (NCBI): domain Eukaryota; kingdom Metazoa; phylum Nematoda; class Chromadorea; order Rhabditida; family Diplogasteridae; genus Allodiplogaster; species Allodiplogaster sudhausi. Next base: position 936,257 of record CALZFC010000291.1, on the reverse strand, counting down.
AAACAATTCAATTATAAGATAGTGGCTGACATTTGATATTGAATAAAGAACTCTTCGCGAGAGGTTTTCGTTGACTTGCTGCGAAAAAAACACCATGCCAAGTGATCAAAACGAAGTTTCCTTTGGCTTCATGTCCTTGAATGATAGCAGTTTGACAAAAGGGCTCCTTTTCAATGTTTACTGGAACGGAGGCTCCTTAAGGCAGAGCCATATGATCAAACGCTTTTACCATTATACCATCTTGGCACCCGAGAAGTCAAATATGACACACAGCTTCACTTTAAGTACGTCCGGGTTGTCCAAGCGATGTGATGAGCGAGATGAGGACATTGCTGAAGAAGGATCTGTCGCTGCCGCGATCACCAGCCGGGCTTTATTATGAATAGCGACTTTTCTTTTCTACCAAGGTGGCCTCTCATACAAGATTCAGGTATTGTACGGTGAGACGCTTTCGATTGCAACCTCTTTGCTGTATCTCTCAGGAATCCTCCAAGACTCGTTTATCTATCTCGCCTAACTTTCTCCTCCACTCTCACTGGATATACTTCTTTCCATTTCCTTCTTCCTTATCCTCACTCCGCGATCCGAACAAGCCTACAAGGAAGAAGGGAACGGCGACCCTGTGATGTGAAACACTTAGTTGCCACGCAACGAAGCTTCAAGGTATCGCGTTCCTCCCTCGGGGGATGCCCGAGCGGGGAAGAACGGAAGATCGAGAGTGTAGCGGTAGCTTGTGTTTTAGAAGAAGGAAGAGTAAAGAAGAGAAGTTTATCGGTTACGTTATGATAACATACAGAGGAAAAGTTAAGGAGAAAAGATAAGAGAGATAGAGAGATAAGAAGACTTGTTATTATTGTATTGATCTGGTTGTTGAGAGAGATGAGATATGGGACAAGGGGAATAGAGAGAGAAAGAAAATGAAGAGAGTGCTGAGTGTGCAGAGAGTGGAGATTGAGGGGAGTGCGAGTGTAGCGAATGTGTGGGCGTGGCTTAGTCTTCAGAGAGAGAGGTTGAAAGTGACTATATCACGATAAAGGCAAGGATGGGAGTGCCGAAGGAAGGGCGAAAGCATCTACGGATAGGCCAGCCGTCTGGAATTCCTCTTCTGTAAGAAGCTTGTGGCAATTCTCATTCAACAGAAAATGCTGTGCGCATTCGTTCTCGCAAGCCTTCTTTTTCTGTCGATGGTAAATTATTTGCTCTGATTATAACCACTTTAAGTACTTCAATACGAAATCGCTTATAATTTCTTTATAGACCACAGCAACATTCACTCGATTCCAGCGGACTGACAAGTCGCAACTAAGCATCATAGCAAGCGACCATATGCTCTGCTTTAAAGTCTGCAAAAATGCAAGTGCCCACTCTTATAAGCTATTCCGTTGATTTTTACCCATCTTCAGTCACGCGAATGCTTGGGCGTCGCTATCGACGGTCAAGATTATCCGTGCAGAGTCGTCTTTTCCTTATCAGGGCCCGTCCCGGCAAGCTCAGCCTACTTTGAGCGCCACGAAGGCGGATCTTGAGCGGCCGGGACGGGGGAGATCTACAGCTTCGACGCTGAGAATCTCTAGTATAGCACGTTCGCACTTGTTGTTCGCAGTGTATTTCTAGTTAGTCTACCAATGGTAGCTCTGGGTGAATGGTTGATTTCCGGTCATTGCCGTGCGATTAATCTTGGAAGAAAATTAAAGCCAACTTTTGTTTAAATCAGAACCAATAAAAATAGGAGCTTCAAGCATGCTAGTGTTGGACTGATAGTCAGATTAACGGTTTTCTCCGTGTCACAAATGCATGCGACAAAACCAAGCTTACAACTACTCGAAATAACCTTCTCCTGGGTATAACAGCTGCGATTAAAGCACGACGGCGGCTACAACTGACTGTGATAACTTTACTTCGTTTGCCACGAAACTACGAGCGGTTTCTGGGCAGAAATATGTTAATTTATTTAACTATTTCGTTTTCCCTTTGTTTCTAGTGTCTCTTCAGCAAACAAACGTTAAATATAAAATAAAATAAAAACATTATAGTAGAGAATACCAGCGTATGAATCACCTTTTGGCTTTGAATCATCAAAGAAAAGATGATTCCTATAAGTTTTATATTAAAAAAAGGAAATGTCAAACCAAACATTTCCTTATTTTAATAAAACAGTAACTGTCTTGTCGATGTTCTTCTGGCTCACGGGTGAGGCTCACAATTGTCTCCGGAGAATAAGTCCGGGCAGTTGCCGCGTCAACTGTCGCCGGAATTCGGAAGGCCGCCATTCTCGCACCAACGAAATCCAATGACAAGCGCACATCGCATTGAGCTGCTCAAGAACGGAGAAGCCTACGACCTGCCCTGGCCCATCGTTGACATGAATTGGGCATCCTTGGGCATCAGGACAGGATTGCCTTTCGTGAAGGGCTTTTTTTAAGTCACGAGAAGTCTTCTACAATTACCACTAATTTAATTTTTCTCCATTTCATTCCGTAATCACTCTACAAATCGACTGTCATTGCTGCTCATGAACCCGGACACCGCCGCCGCCGCCGCCAACCAAATACGAATTCGAGCGCGACTACACATCAGTAGCAGGGCTCACAATAAAACTCATAAAATGTTCACATAAAATATTCACTTTTATTGTCCAAGTCTTTAGAATATGGAGAAGCGTTGTTTTCCTATATGGTATTTAATCATGAGTATTCTATCTAAATTTGTGTATATTTGAGTGAAGCTTTGACAAGCAGGAAGCCGGACGCTTCTCGAGTAGGACCGGAATTTGTATATGTACTATGCAATGCTTTCACGGACAGCCGTAATCATGTAATTCGCCTTAGCCCTCACTGTGAATTAAATGATGAGCCTTTTTTTAAATAAGCCAATTATAGCATGTTGTTGTTGGAATTAGTGTCTGCAAAAGAAGGAGACTACGAAAATATTTATGAATATCCAAAAAATCCATATCCCAATAAACTATCCCAGTAAATCGTTGTTGTTTTGCACCCAAATTCCCATGTAGAAAGAAATTCAAGAAAAAGAACAACATAAATGCAAATGGAGTAATTAAGAAAAGAGAACATGTACTAAAAAAATCACTGACGGGTAGACAAAGTCATTTAACATGAACAAAACATTTGAAATGATAGAATAAAAAACAGGAGTTTGAGATACTAATATTGCTATAGACTATAGCCAGATGAGAACGACAGGTTTACGGCCTCCTACTGACATAAGCATCTGCTGGTTGACGGAACCTCTCCGATCACTGATCACTTTTAGTTTCTACGTTTCTCAATCATGGAGGCATGCGGCTCCAACAACTTGGTGGTAGTTGTACATCAAATCACCGCCGACGCAAATGATGTATGTGTGGTCTATCTGCTGCTGAATTTAAGGTTTTCAAACTCTAGATATATTTTTTAAATGTTTCCATATCATTCAACGGAACATATGTATCACACTCTAATCGTTTGCGTGTATGTAAATATAGCCGATTGGCACACGCTACAATCGTTGCTGAACAACGCGCTGAAACTGGACGAGAAGACTGGCAAGTTCGTTCGCAACGACCTCTCCGTCACGATCACGGGCCACAGCCTCGGCGGCTGGCTCGCTCAGTTGTGCACGTTGCTGAGCAAGCATCCTGAATTCTTCCCCGTCGGGCGGCGTGGAGTACTCTATTTCCATAACGACACTTCGCTCAATATGAATCAGCCATACGACTTGCATTGCGTAGCCTTTGACAGCCCGGGCGCGAATGCGGTGCTGACGAGACTGAAGGACGACGAGGGATGGCTGACCTAGTGAACATGTGAGGCTCCCATACGGGAACCGTGAAGACGATAGATGTTATGTCAAATGCCTCTTTCTTCGCCAGATTGAAATCCTATTGCATCACACAGTATGGAAGGGATTTGGGCCTTTTTCAGGAAGAATCCTAACGCATAGGTGAAGTACATACTTGCTCAAATATCAGGCAGTTTTTTTTTCATAAAAGTACACCGTTCAGAGATCAATAAAGTTTGAAATTATTCAATAATGTGAAAAAACAGCAACAAACAAAACTACAAGATGTATGATGCTCAAAATGCTGCTGAAGACCTGTATTCCACTTTGTCAACAATTACTTTCGCTTGCTGCCAGGGAGCTCATACTACGCTTCGCAACGTTGTTCAAAGTGTGTATCGTAAAATTACTACGCCTTACAGGCTGACCCATTCCAGATGTACAATTTAAGGCAAGACGAAGTATGATAAACATATGAATGTATGTAGATAGGTAGAGAAAGTGCATATGTACCTCTAACGATAAGCATTTTATGTACTCCTTCTGCACCTTTACACATTTCCTTATGCCCACAATTAAGCTACACTACACCAATTCATTAGCTTGTCACAACGATCAATAATCAAAGTTTGGGTAAGTACAGAAATAATTTTCTAATAAGCAAAAGTAGCTTCGGTGGATCTTCTCCGCAACTCTGCGCCATGAATGGAGTAGACAATTTCGGCGATTAGAGAAGCAATGGCAACGATGTAAACGCCAGAGGCGACCTGGAAGGAATCTCTTCTTCCTCAAACTCGCTAAACCAAAGAAACGATCAAGGCAAAAATTATGTGAGATTTCAAATTGCCGGGGCTTTGGAATTCACATTAACGCTGTCTTTTTTTCAAGTAGCGGGCTTGTGAGACCTGCGAAATAGTACCAGGACGAACGTCTTCCCTACGACGCCAGAAGCCGTTTGTCTAAAGGCGAGAATGATAAATGTTTCCGTTTGCCAGGAGGCAACTAGCCATGTCTTCATTAAAAAGAGCGGAATTGATGAAGCGAATAGTCTTGAAGGCCCCACGAGAAACGAGTTTCTTGTTGAAGACGAAGTAGTTGGCATTCGAGGTGAAGAGATCGGTTACATTTGGTAGATACTCTGCTGTAGAAGCATCCGTTATTCTGAACTGTTCTCGTTAATACCAACATTGTTTAACAATCTTGTTTGCACCGATGTGTTTAACAATCTTGTTTGCACCGATGCAGAGGACAGTTACTGCTACGGCTTCCTCTCGGTTCTACGAAGTCAGTCGCCATGATAACCGCAAACTTCTTCGCTCCTTTAAATGTATGTACATTTACATATAAATTTATGAAAAATAGATATATTAAAAGTGAATGATATGTAAATGGCGGGTTGCCCGAGAGACGTTAGAAGTAATAAAGTGAAAACCTGGAGTGCACAACTTCCTCATAAGTTCAGCCCTGGACTCTACATAAATCACTGTATTATTTCCGACAAGAAAGCGTTCCCTTAAAACGTATGCACTTGGTGATTGGAATCCCATTAAAATGTGTACTACTAACAAATTTTGGAACTCCAGCGCCAAGAGAAGCAATTAGACTGAATTCACCAGAATGCAACTTCCGGCGCACAGCGTCGAACTTCCTCAAAGACATCAATGGCATCTTAGGTTTGCAAAAAAGCAAAGTAAAGTAGTAGACGGACGATATGGGCATGGCAAAACCAGCGATGGCATTGCCACTGAAGCCTGCGCTGTAGAAGAGGAAAAGCAGAAGGGCACAATGATTTAGGAGCATTCGGAGAGGTGAGCTAACCAAGGGCAGCTTACCTAAATAGTGTTATCTACAGCTCTACACTAAAGTTTCTTTTGATTCCATGATTTTTGGTGCAATCTTCAGCCATTGGACTAAAAAGTATTAGACCAAAAATCATGACACTTTTCGTTTTCACGATTTCTCTCGTTAATCGTCAACTAGAACATATATGAGAATGCGCCACAATAAATGACCAACTTCGAGTAAATCGTCGTTCCAGTTGAGTGATCGCAACGAAAGAAACTATGACGAGGAAAAGCTCAAGGGGATTGTAGACAAGGAAAGTCGAAAGACTGGAACGCTCTTCTTCCTTTTCCGATAATTCGTAGAGGTTGACCTCCACAATAAAAAAATGAGAATTTCAGATCAAAGATCCTTCATTCTCAGCTAACTGGATAGAAGAGATAGGGGCCAAAATATCAAAGTAGATTGATCTGAGAAGGGCGCAGATATAAGCCTTCTACCGAAGTTGCGATTTTGCCCTGTATCACAGATATTCCTGTTAACGAAAGCGGAGAAGAGAGAGGGAGGTGTTAAAGGAATTACCTGCAGAAGATCTCCTACCAGCCCATTCCATTTTCCGGTTTCTTTGAAGATTGCCTCCGAACCTTGTTGAGTAATTAATGGCTGTTACAATTTTTAAAAGTAAAGAATACAATAAAAACTTACCATATTCCGCGGATCTGACAATTCTCACCGAGAACCCGAGGCGATCGGCAGCAATTTTGAATAGATTGATGTCAGGACCGCGCCAGATGCCAGCTGCATTCTTGTACAGCGAAGGGTAATACTGTCGGACATAGCCAAGTGATAGGAGAGTCCGTTTAGCGAGAGTCTCATTGTCAGGAGTCACAGACAAGGAGGCGGTCATCATTCAACTTCGATTCATGTAGGTTCCGAAGAGTTTTGGCTTCCGTATTTGCATCGCCGCTGCATGCGCGTCGCACGCAGGAATGGAAACAAATAAGAGTAGACTATTGCTCCCGAAAGGGCTTGAATTTCACTTTTGAATGCCCTTTTCTCGCCCTGTCAGGTTAATGCCATTTTCTCCTGTCGCTTTGTTGCGCATAAAGTGAGCAGCGCTTCTCGATAACGACACATATTATTTCCCATAACAACAAATATTCATATCAGTCTGCATTGCTTTTGACAGCATCATCTGTATCTCTGCAAAGTAACTATGAAAGCCAATATATGCACATACATCTGTTCGCAACAATATATAATAGTGATAACAGTATTATCACTATTATAGTTTCCCCCGGTGGTACTATTTTCAAAGATCATTGCACCAAAATCCATGGAATTAAAAGAAACTGGAGTCTAGAGCTAGAGGTACATAATTTATATAGGTATGCTGCCTCTAGTTAGTTGGGGGGGGGGGTTCTATTAGAGAGAATGGTACTATTTTTCAATGTGAGTTTTCTAACAACATTTTATTCTTAAAAAGAGAGATTTATAACTCGGCTTTTTAAAGCATTAAAATGCATTTCCATGGAATCATCAGCGGAATATCGTAGATGTTTAATGAATTTGTATCGGCAACGTTTGCAATTTTTTAAAATGAATACATCACTTGTTCTGTCGGAATAAAATGAATTGTAGCATTGGAAAAATACTCTTGACTTTGACATATTTGTGATAGACACACTGAAAGTGTATGTAGAAATGTTGATGAGATTATCGCACAACTTGTTGTGCAATAATAAGCAAAGGATGCTAAACAAAGAATGGAACGTGAACTCCGACCAATGTGTACAAAAAAGAATCAACTCGGAATATGCAATAACAGTACAGGGCACAATGAGTTAAAATGGATCTCCTAAAATAACTTTTTACACCATTGAATAAATGACCTGATCACACTTGATATATTAAACCGCGCGGATGGTGAAGACTTGCAGCAAAATTGGACAAATGACTTGAAATGGAATGCACGCTCGTTGAACAGTTCCTCTTGCTTCTGCTTACAAAGTAGGCTGAAGCAAGCTGAGCGCACTGCCTCAAGAAGGGTAGGCTGAGCGCCATCGCTGAAGCCCTGGGAAATGTTATCGCATACATAATTGAGTATGTGTGAAACAAGTTATGTCAAAATAGCCTGTGAATGAATATAAATTAATTCCAGGCGAAATTAAGGAATATTTCTATACGCTTTTAAAATTTCAATTGGTTTTCAGATTTCAGGGCACTTTCATTCTACTATGTAGATCACGAGATGGTATCGTTTTAATGCTGTTTAGCCTAACTGTCACTGGAACGTCAAAACAGTTGATTACACCACTCTTCTTAACAACGCGTTTGCCGTTGCGACTTCATTTACATTTATTTTTATTTTTAAACTTGCATACCGTATACAGCACACTTCCGCACAGGATGACAGCTCGGCGATTTGGCGACAACGTTAATCTGGCCGCAAGGCATCGCTCTCGGATAATGAATCGACGCATTCGATCATCGAAGTCTTCGTGCTCCGATGAGATTCCGAGAGTGTCTTCTTGATCGTTGTTCTCCATTCGTAATTCAGTTGTCCGACCAGTCGGTGACACGAGTACGACGTGGCACTCTGGCAGCCGTGCATACATAAATACGCTGGGCAGAACGAAGCCGAACATTGGAAGATCGTAAGAATGGGATTCGGACAAAACAGTGCATACTGCTAAAAAAGGATTGCCTTACAGAACGAGCGTCTCAAGGTGGCGGTGCGTCTGTCTCGTCCATTTCTGGCCTCTTGACGGCGCGGGAACGTCGACTTGGTTCATCAGCCAATCCCCGTTCGTGTCACGATGAACAGTGTGAGGGAAAAAATTATAGTCCACGATGTAACGCGTTCTAGCGAAGATCTTGGCTAACTGACGTACAAGCAGATTCGAAGTTGGGTAGCCAATTCTATGCTGGTAATCTTCTTCCCACATGTTCTCTCTCTTGTAGACTCGTCCGCCCTCTCGTCGAGCACTACATCGGTCCAGGATGATGTTAAAGGAGCCGTTCAATGGGTGCGAATACCAGTAGAGGATCATGAAGCACAGGTCGGCCGGATTAGCCGACTTTACAATGTCTATTTCCAGCACGGTCAATTCGTATTGAGCGGCAATCGTGTGGCAGAGTTCGCAGGTGACAGTGTGGTCGTCAAAGAGAGGTGTTGATGCTGAGACTCGGTAGACGACGTATCTTTGGTATGGAATTATGGTGCCCACCAGGAGCTGCTTGTCGTTGTCTGCGAAAGTGGCAGCGCGCATATGACGATTATCGTTCCACATTAGGTAGTCGTCATCTCTTCGCTGGATCGGCAGCACGCAACCTCGTACGGTATTTTCCTTTGCCATATGAAAATAGCTATGTCGCCCGGTGTTCTCCTAATCGGTGTTTATACACAAAGGGTTATATGATTGTTGCTTTATCCGCCATGCCGTAGAAATGTGTAAAAGTGGTAGAAAGAGAACCAGAAAGAAACAATACAGAAACTACGCAGAGAGAGAAAGGGGCGTGGCTTAAGGCCTCTATCGCGGCGGCCGGCACACTCCGGGGGCGCCCAAGAAAAGAGAGAGACGATGTCGATTGTCGATCTTATATTAGAGGCAGAGTGCTCAAAGTAATTATATCAAAGGGTTAACGCAATTAAACAGTAATAGTAGTTAACGCCCCGGCACGCTCCGGGGGCCAATAAAAAAATATGTATATAACAAATATCGCACAAAAAGAAATATATTTACTAAACAATCTGAAGTACATGCTTGGAGATCATGAAGTGCAGATGCAGACGTTCAGAGGTTTGTAGATGCCGGCGTTCAGAGGGAAAGAGGTGCAGAAGTTCAGAGGTTCATAGATGCAGATATTAGATGGTTCAGAGGGTTGTGGTGAAAGAGTGAAGAGGTTTCTTGGTCCCTTGCTTTGCATTTGAAGACCGTGCAATGACCGGCACTGGAGAGCGAGAGTACAGATGTTCCCAGCTGATAAAAAGCAAGAGCAGTGTGCCAGACTGGCAGAGATGCGTAGAGGAGAAGATCAGTGATAAGTCACAAAGAAATGGAGGAAGAGGGAAAGAAAATGTCAAACGAAGAAAAGAGTTACTGAAATGAACAAGAGCAAGAGAGAGGTTAGCGCCGAGAGCGGAAGAGAAATCACGAACAAATTGAACGATGGTGAAGCCGTTGGCATGTCTGACAGGATGAAAATATACATCTATGCGTGTAGTGATCACTTCTCAGGCAATTCCAGCATGCCCTTTGATCCTCCACACACTTTAGACGCTCAGAGATGGTAGAGTATTCTTCGCAGTTTTCAGAGACGTGATCATCCCTGTGGCAGAAAAAGCAAATTTGCGGTATGTGACTATTAGAGGGCTGAGGTTTCAGAGGTTGAGAGATGTGACTATTAGAGTGCATAGGTGATTCATTGACTGCAATATGCAAAGCAATGAAAGCGTCATTAGAGTGAGTGCATAGGGACAAGAGGGCACAAGTTTCTTTCTGCTCGGCGACATTCTCCTGGAGACAGCGAAGCAAGATAGAGGTATCGCAGTTAGAATTCCTTCTTCGTTTCCTTAGCATTTTCAAGCGAAACCAGGAAGGAAACTTTTGCATGATGATGTGCATCAAGACATCTTCTGCAGTGCCATTATTGACGGGAGAGAATGGCAAGAAGAGAATCGAGCGTGGCTCGAACAGAAGAGATGTTTTTTTCAGAGGGAAGAAGTTCAAACAATTTTGAGATTAGTATAGTTCGAGACAGAGACTATTGTTCAAATCTTGTTATCAGATGGTTATAAGCAAGCGCATATTCATCAAAGGAGAAATGGTCTATGGAAGCAAGAGCAGTTCCTTTAAGAGAATTCTTGAGACGAATCATTTTTTCAGTATTAGAGACAGGCTGGCAATGAACAAGGTTATCATAGGCGCCTCGCCACTGGGTGAACTCCTCGGGAGAGCCATCAAAAGTAGGCAGAACTAGAGCAGGGAGGCGAGAGAGAGAGGGTTGAACCGAGTGCGCAGCACGGGGAGCGGAAAAAGAGGGAAAAACAGACTGATCTGTCTGATTGAGTGGCAGAGGGGGCAGGCTTGGAGGTGTAAACAATTGCTGCTGCCTTACTTGGTTCGCCGTATTCAGCAGATTACGAGCCATTTCCTGCCCCAGAGAAGAGGGTGCATAGTTATACACTGTCATCTGCTGCTGCTGCAGAGGTTGAGAATAATTCGATATAGAGACATTTTGCATACGAAGTAAAAAAGAAGAGGAAAAGGTAGTTAGAGGGATAGAAAAAGTAGGGTGAGACAAGAGAGAGGGCTTAGAGTAGATGGGAGACTGAAAGAGTTGAGAATTAGAAGGTGACCGAGAGAAGCATGAGGAAATGGTAGCAAAAGTCGTCGTGGGTGGGGCTGCAGAAAACGCAATAGAAGAAATAAAAAATGGATCAGACATACTTGCGCCATATTCAGCTGGGTCAGACTTGATAAAAAGAGATTCAGCGCGTGATTCCGTGGGTGACAGAAAAGGAATCGAGCTGTCAAGCAGTGATTCTGCTTCGCCTATTCTCCTATCAAGTGTTATACAAGCGTTGTCAATTTCGTCGAAAAAATCATTGATGTTCTTTTCAGATAGATAGGCATGAATATCATCGTGAAAGGCAGAGAGGTGATAATTATTCAAGATGTTTCGCAGTGTTGCCGTATATGTGACAAGGATTCTGCTCTTTTTTGAGAGAGTGGAGCGTAAGAGGGTGAGAGTAGAGATGGTGGAGCGCACAATGATTTCACTCACCCGCTCTCGCCTCACTCAGAGCGGTCGGTCCGTGCTCCGCTCCTCTCAAGAGCCGACCAGACTTCCTTCCGCGACGCCCCTCGTGCCTGGGGGGCCTAACCCACTACAAACAGGCACCATAACAGGTTCAGCTTCCTCTTCCGCTGACCATCTTTTCCCTGCCCGGCCTCAGCTCTTCCCCTTGGGCCAAGGGCATAACCGTATTTGATCTATTGGCCCCCTCTTGGTTAAGACATCATTCATGACTGAAACCATTGATCTCTCTGCTGTCTCCTCTTTTCTCCAGAACAGAAGGCAGAGAAGGAAGCGCGTCGCAGCGGATGCCGAGGGCACCCCCACCGCCGTCTTGGAAGAGGATGACGTCATCGACTTCCTCGTGGAACAACTGTCCGTGCTCAAGGCCACCGTCGCCTCTCTCTCCTCTTCCGTCTCTTCGCTCGAGTCCAACGCGGCTATCAAGGACCTGACAATCAGCGAACTTTCCTCATCCATCCTTGTTCTCACTGAGAAAGTCGAGTCATATAACTCGCCACTTACTGTTGTGCCCCCAAAGCCTATTCATGCTGCCACTAATGCCTCCACAAATGATGCTCATGCCCTTGATGTTGTCATGACTGATGAGATCCCCCCCTCCACCTCTTCGTCCTCCCCCCCCTCCCTGGGACTATTCCCGGGAGACGGACGATGAGGTTAGAGACAGACACGAGCGTCGCCGGGCTCTTGTCGTCTATGGCCTCCCAGTCCAACACGGAAACACCCCCACTCACACTGCGTACTCATACTTTAACTCTGTCGTTGGTCTCCTGGATACCCTTGGTGTCCCATGCCTCCCCATTGCTGTCTACCCGCTGGTAGATCACCCCCGCCCCAATGCTTCTAACCCCTTGAAAGTGATCCTCCCCACATCCAAGTTCCAGGCGCTCGCCATCGCCAGATCCCACAAGCTCCGCCACTCCTCTTCCTATTCCAACTGTTATATCCTCCCCTCGCGCACGTTCGCAGAGCGTGGGTGGCATCATCCCCACCCCCCCCCCCCCCCCCCGAAGCTCCCCGACTACTCGCGTTTCTTCGCCAAACCCCCCGGCCATCGCACGGCCCCCACCTCTCGCCCCCCTCGCCCCCCTCAATCTCGCGTGGCCACCCGCCGGCCTTCCCACACTAACACCAACCCCACTCCCCTCTTCTCTAACCCCTCTTACGCCGCCGCTGTGGGCCGCATTCCCACTCCCCCTCCATCCCAGCCACCTCATCGCGCGTCTTATCTCCCTTCTCTCCCACCTCCTACTCTCTCTCCCAATCACTTCCAGCCGCCGCAACCGCTCTCTCACTTTGTCTCCTCTCCTCCCATCTACACCAATCCGCCGCCTAACTACCACCCCCCTAACCCCGACTTCACCACTAACAACCGCTTCGCCCCTCTCGCCTTTCTCAATCCCACTCCCCCTTTCCACTACTACCACCCCCTCCCCCATTTTTAACTAGTGCCACTCGCAGGCAAACCAATTCCTCAATATACTCTTTTAATGCCCGCTCGATTGTAAACAAGTCCCACGAATTATCATCCCTCTTCTCCCGTTCGTTTGCTATCATTGCTATTGTTGAGACATGGCTTACCTCTTCCTTGCCTGACAACTTTCTACTTAACGGTTCTCCCGATTATTCTATTATCCGCCAAGATCGCACCAGACGCAAAGGCGGCGGTGTTGCCCTCATTTTCCTCTCTTCCATCTCCACCACCACCTTATTATCACTGTCTCGCCCCCACGCTTTCGAATTGCTCGCAGTTGATGATAGCTTCAGTAGCGACCCCATCCGCATCATTCTAGTTTATCGCGCACCCGCTTGCCCATCTGACGATAACGCTAACCTTGTCAAGCTCCTCACAGATCTCTCCTCTGCGCCGCACCCTACCATTCTTCTTGGCGATTTTAACTACCCGGACATTCTATGGAACTCTTCCCCACCGACCGCCGTTTCTTCTCTCTCCCCTTCTTAAAGACTCTTCCATGATTTTACTTCCTCGTGTCAGCTTGCTCACCTCGCTCCTTCCCCTACTTGCAACAACCACTTCCTTGACCTAGTCCTATCCAATACCCCCTCCCTTATTACAAATGTCACTCTCTCTCCCCCCTTCTTTAACTCTGATCATTCGGCAATCGAAGCCACCCTCTCTCTGTCTCATTCCGAACCCTCCTTCACCTATGTCAGAGACTACGCTAAAGTAGATTACCATGCTGCTTGTCAATTTCTCTTAGATTATTATTCTTTTCCCGCTCCTTTTCATAGACTTACCGATGTCAACATGATGTATGAAACTTTCACTTCTGCTCTCCGTGTTGTAGAAGATCTTTTTGTTCCCTTTAAGAAAGTTTCTTCCCAAGGTGTCCGTCTTCCCAATCACATCCTCCGCCTCAAACGTAAGCGCTATCAATCTTGGCTCAATATGTTAGCCCTTGACTCTGACTCATCCCGCTCAGCTTATGCATCAGCCAATACCCTTTATTGTAGAGCTATGGATAAGTATTCTAGCAACGTAGAGAAACATGTCATTAAATCCAATAACAAGTACCTCTTCTTCTGATTCATGCGTAACCGTATATCATCCAAGCCTCGAGGAGTCGACTCCCTCACTTCCCCCTCAGGCTCCTCTTGTTTCACGGATAAGGATAAGGCCCAACTTTTAGCCGACACCTTCGCTTCTGCCTATACCATTGACAATGGCTCATTCCCCTCGCTGCCACCCAATCATTGTGTCCGTCCTCCTTCTGATTTTTCTATAAATTTCCCTCGTCATGAAATCTGTCGTCTCATTCAGTCTTGGAAGAACTCATCTTGTAAAACCCCAGATAACTTTAATTTGCTTTTTATCAAGAACCTAGCTATCCCCATCTCTGAAGCCCTCGAGTATATCTTTGATTATTCCTATGCCACTTCCTCCGTCCCCTCAGCATGGAAATCGTCAATAGTTATCCCCATTAAGAAGAAACAACCTTACTCTGACCCTCGAACTATCGCCCCATTTCTATAACCTCCCTATTTTCCCGCCTTTTTGAAAGAATGCTTTGTAGGAAACTCTATTCCTTTTGCAACGATGCACATATTATTCCTGATCAACAATATGGCTTTAGGCCAAAACGCTCCATCGATTTCCAGATGTTAAGTTGTCTCGAATTATGGACCTCCGCAATGGCCAACTCTCAGTTCACCGATGTAATTTACTTTGATCACGCCCGTGCTTTAGATCGTGTATCTCACCCCAAGCTAATCCATAAGCTTAGTCTTCTTTCTCTCCCGCCTAAGTGTATATCTTGGATCGCCTCCTTCCTTAGCAATCGCACCTTTTCTGTCCGTGTCGCCTACTCCCTCTCGCCCCCTCTTCCTGTCACTAGCGGAATCCCGCAAGGTACAGTTCTTCGTCCTCTCCTTTTTATCCTATTTACTAGCGACCTTCCCTCTCTTATCTCTTCACATGATGTACATTCTAGTTGTTTCGCTGACGATCTTAAGATTTTTCGCTCATTTACTAAGTCTTCTTCTAATGCTCCCCTTCAGGCGGCCATTGACGAAGTCGCATCCTGGGCCAACAAATGGCAACTCCCCCTCGCCCCCCTCAAGTGTTCCGTCCTCCATTTAGGTAAATCAAACCCCAAGCTACCTTACCACCTTAACGGTGCTCCCCTTACCCCAGTTGACAACATCCGAGATCTCGGCATTATTATTGACTCTTCTCCTTCCTTTTCATCCCACTGCTCGCATCTTGCTAACAAGGCTATAAGCAAATGTCACCCCATCATCCGCTCCCTCCGTTCCAAGAACAAGGACGCCCTTGTTTCCGCTTATACCCTGTATATTCGCCCTTTGCTCGAATCCTCCTCCATTGTCTTTTCTCCCCGGCTCAAGAAAGATATCCTTCGACTGGAACGCATCCAGAACTATTTTACCCGTTTTATTTACCGCCGTTGTTTTCGTTACAGCAATCGCGCTGATATTCCTAACCCTGCTACCCGTAACAAGGCTCTCTCCCTCCCCTCTCTCTTATCTCGTAGACAACACTCTGATTTTACACTTGCGCGTCGTCTTGTATTTGGCCACAGGCGTATCTCTGATCGCGTTCCCCATTATTTCCATTTTCGTAACTCACGTACTCGCGGCCTTTCCTTCCTCCTTGCTTACTCGTCCACTCGCTCCTCCGTTCGTAACCATTCGTTTTTCATCAGATCCGCGAAAGCTTTCAACAGCCTGGCCAAGCACTCACCTCCCTCCGCCCTCTCCTCCCCATCTGCGACCCCATTACAACAGCCCATATATACTGCATGATGTTCATATATACTGTATCTTGTCATGTATACCATATCATGCATTGCTTTATCACTTATACACATATCTTCATTAACACGTGGCAGCAGCACGTAAATAAATCAAATCAAATCAAATCAGAGTAGAGATGGTGGAGCGCACAATGATTTCAAAAGCGATGGCAGAGTCAGAGGACATTGTGAGAGGGTCTCTCCGAGATGCAACGGAACAGAAAGCTTGCTTCAGCTCTTTGTCCTGAAGCATTTTCGTGAGCTGCAGCTTGGCAGTTGCAATGGCGCATTCTACTTGAAGAGGAGAGGGGTGAAGAAAAGAATGATAAGTATTTTCAAGTGAGGTGTTAGAGGTAATATCGTCCTTGGACGAATCCATTTAAATGACAAATAAGCAAGCAGAGAAAGATATCCGACGACACGGGGCCAGAGGCCTGGGATCGTATGGACAAAGTACACAAATTCAAGACTCGACGGAGAGCAAACGGACCTTTTGAAGAGGCTGGTTTATTCCTGGTCGAGGTAAGACGCAAGGCTCGACGTAGAAAACACGGACCTCTAGGAGGCTGGTGTGGTCCTGGTCGAGGGAAAGGGGGGGGGAACACCGATTAGTTGGCCCGACGCACCATATGTCGCCCGGTGTTCTCCTAATCGGTGTTTATACACAAAGGGTTATATGATTGTTGCTTTATCCGCCATGCCGTAGAAACGTGTAGAATTGGTAGAAAGAGAACCAGAAAGAAAAAATACAGAAACTATGCAGAGAGAGAAGGGGCGTGGCTTAAGGCCTCTATCGAGGCGGCCGGCACACTCCGGGGGCGCCCAAGAAAAGAGAGAGACGATGTTGATTGTCGATCTTATATTAGAGGCAGAGGGCTCAAAGTAATTATATCAAAGGGTTAACGCAATTAAACAGTAATAGTAGTTAACGCCCCGGCACAATAGCAGTAGGATCCCTGAGTAGTTTGTGAGTTAAGGAATTTACTATGCATTTAGGAGCATACGAGATGGAAGAACATTCCATTCAGTTGGGTATCGATATGTTCACAAAGCACTCATGTGACCAAGAGGTACCATTTTTGTATCACAAGATACTCATGTAACGAAGAAGTAATATTTTTGTATAACAAAGCACTCATGTAACGTAGAGGGGTCATGATGAAAGCAATGTATCGCGTCAGCACCGAGCAACAACATGTAATCATTAGGCAAACTGCTCACAACACTAGCCGGACATTTAGATGTGCAGACTAGAGAAATTAGAGGAAGGGAAAAGGGGAAGGGAAAGCTGTAGCCTCCACACCTCTCGGCGTGCGACGGATGATATGCGGGGTGAGCGACTTCCCTAGGGTGACCACTTAAGGCAACTCGCTCCGACGGCACAGTCACTCGACTCGCCGCTCACGTGCACTTCGGTGAACAATCAGTGGAAGGACTAGGCGGGGACGTCTTACGTGAATCCGCAGCTGACTTGCGCCGTCTTCGGTTGGTGCATTCAAGGAGCCAAAACCCACGCGTTAATTCGCCTCTTTTGGCCTGACGCAAGCTAGGACGTGATTTAGAAAGACTCGACTAGAAGAGTCAGGAGAATTCATAAGGATTACGGCTCAGGTTCGTGCTCCTTTAAATTTTCAACAACGTTGATCACTTTGAATATGTCTGATATTCAAATGCTCGAAAATGAGAGCGCATATCACGAATCATGAATATCATGAATAACCTTTTGCGATCTCCACATGTGGGAAAATAATAAATTTCACCGAGAAGCGATATAAACGGGCTCAATATGTTTAGCCGGCCCGGTCCGTCGGACCCCAGGTATGGGCCGGCCCGGCCCGAGCGATTTCCGGGCCACGGGCCCGGCCCATCCCGTAGGCCGGTTTGAGCCCGCTTATCAAAAATTCGGGGGAAAAAAGTCTGACGAGCCACAGAATATTTTGAAATTCAATGCAGGGCCCTGGGAAGTTGGTCCGGCCGGTCCTACGGGCCGGGCCGGGCCGTTGACACCTCTGCTCATTGACCAGGGATTTTTTTGCTCTACATCTTAGGATAGAAAACCAACGATTATTTTTCACATAAGAGAATGACGCTTATCCAAATTCTAGATAAGCGTCATTCTCTTATGTGAAAAAGACTTAAAAGGTGAATATTTTCAAATTATACTTTGGTAGCTTTTAAAGCAATATCATGTCTCTTTATGACTAACTTTTAACGAATATTGCTTTGTTGCCTGCGCAACAGCGAACGCGAATGTGCGAATATCTCTGCAAGTCTCCTCGGGCTACCGAATTTTAAACCTCGCACAGCTCGCCAAGATGGCATTTTCAGACCCTTGGACCAATACATTTAGTTTCTTCGTATCTACAAGTACCTGTGAAGAGAGATTTTGTGCCAAAGGCAGTGCAGGGGAGAGACAGAGAGGAGAGGAGACGGGCAGACGAGGGCTGGCGAAAGAGCATTTCTGGAAGAGAGAGAGAGAGAGAGAGAGAGAGAGAGATAAATAAAAAAAGAGATAAAGAGAAAGATATAAAAGGAAAATAACAGTGTTTTAGAGAGAGCAGCAAATGGAAGTGAGGAAAAGATTCAAACAGAAAATAAAGAAAATTCAGAAGGAGGTAGCAAGAATGCGAACCAACAAGACACCTCTCCGAAGATTCGGCGAAATGATCCTATTCCATTTTTGTACGTCATATATTCTTGCAATCAAAATTGATAGCAATTAAATTGTTCTGCAAAAAAGTGATTTAAAAATTTCAAATGAACGATCGGTTGCATTACTTGCCAGGAAACCACAATTGATAGGACATTTTGGAACCTTCTTCTTTTCTAATTATTACGCCGGATCTCCGCGGAGAGGTGTCTGAGTAGCCTTCTTCCAAGCAGTCCGGCGGAATAATTATAATGCAAAGATTTGAGGATAAAATTAGGATAAAAACCGCTAAATCAACATCACTCCACGTCATTTATGAAAATCGTAGTGTGCCAACGATTCCTACAGCACTACAATCCTAAGATACCCGTTATATGCACTTTTAATTTTAGACGCAACTTGGAAGCTTGAAAAGCTTGTTCGCTTTGCTCTAACAAGTAGAAGATCCATAGAACTAGCTACCAACGGAATGTATATATAGATATATATGATATTTTTTCGGTAAAAGGGACCTTTTTGCATCTTTACTGGTAATTCTCCGCTTTTTTTGAATTGGTTCTACTATGAATGTCATTTATCAATTTTCTCGTTATCGACTGAAGAGGAGATGCAAAATATAATGAGAGAGCTGCTCTACCTTTGACTCTATACGGACATCGACGTGTCCCTACGTCTTTCTTATTAGCTATTGAACAAAAATTTGATGAGAGTATTCAGGATGTAAGAGATAGAGACTGATTGTGAGACTCAGATGCAGATAGGGTGGGAAGAGGGATGGAGAAAGGGAGAGAGAGACGGAGAGAGAAAGAGAGAGAGAGGGAGAGAAAGAGAGAGAAAGAGAGGTTTAGAGTTGCTGAGAAGAAGACACGGTGGACGTCTCTCTTTGTCGAACGGGTCGTTGCGTAAATCCCCGTTTAGCCCCTGGCGTTGCACGAGAACAGCTTCTTCGACTTGATCTTATTCTTCAGGAAGACACCGGCCTTCGACAACTGCCAGGCGTTGCCCACCTGGTTGGGCTGTGTGCCAGGCTTGAGCGCCGATGCGGCTTCGTTTTTGTCGCAGATCGACCACGCCAGATAGGAAGCCTTGTTTCGGTCCAGCAGTGAGAACCATTTGTTCGCCTCGTTCGTGTAAATCTGTCCGTTGGATCCCCCGTCAGCCTCGGAGACGCCGTACTCCGAAATGAACACGGGGATCTTTGCAGCGGCCCGCGAGTAAGCATTTCGCTCGTTGTCGCGGTGCGAACCCGAATAGAAGTGCTGCACGTACATAATGTTCTTCTGGCCTAAATTTGAACAGGATATCAGTGAAGCGTGCGTCCTGCTTACCCCAGAGAGGTGAGTTGCTGGCGTCGATGATGCCCGTGGCTCCTGAATATGATGGAGTACCCAGCAGGGCCACGTTGTCAGGGTCGATGGCGCGAATCGCCTTCAGCACGTCGGTGTGGTAGGGCTTCAGAACGCTGTTCCAGTCCACCTAAAGTGTTTGATGTAGCCGCGAAGAGACCGAATCAAAGACATACCTGGAGAGGCTCGTTGAAGAGCTCGTAGAGCACATGCGGGTACTTGCCGTAGGCTTGGGCCATTTGCTTGAAGAAGTCAATCGCCTGATACTTGTGGTTGTGTGCCTCGTGGTCGTGCCAGTCGATGATGATGTACATGCCGCGCTCGATGGCCGCGTCCACGACGGTGCGCACCTTCGCAAGCTCTGCTTGTTGCTGAGGTAGCCGCCCTGGTCGACGCCCATCACGACACGCACCACGTTCGCGCCCCACTGACAGGCGAGTGCGTTGACGGTGTCCCTGTTGAAGTACTGTCCCATCCACTGAGACCAGAACAGCGACATTCCGACGAGTTGTACGGGTTGGCCATTGGCGCCCACCAGCTTCGTGCCTTTCACGGAGAGCTTTCCGTAGGGCGGGTTCTTCGGCCTGAGCGCAGAAGCACCGAGCAAAACGACTGCTAGACAGCAGAAGAGTGCGTGTTGCATTCTGCCGCGCTGAACTGGCTTTTCCAAACTCCAGATCCGCTTAAGTAGTAGTACTTTTCCCTCAATCGCGTCTTTCCTGGTTTCAATCGCGATTATTTGGACAGCTGAGGTTATTGGAGGTAGTCCATGCTTAGGAAAAATGATGTTGAGTCAAAAACATGAAGATGACATTGTTCATAGAACATGGCACGAACAGTCTCGAGTAGGCGTAAGCCCGTCGTGTGCGTCGATTCAGCCTTCATCTTCCACTATCGATTTTTAACCTAACGGGAAGGTGTTCAAACAGTTTACGCAATCCGTTTCCTTTGCAATATGCTAAAATTACGATGTGCTAATGTTTGGCCATGTTGGTACTTGAAAATATTCATAGCGTTTTGTTTGCACTGTATCTGTTCGATATTTGGTGTGCTCAAAGTGATTAAGCACAACGTGCCCGATAACTTGTGGATCGATGAGTGCTATCTGGTAGTATATCTGCTGCTTTCATTGACTCTTTATTTTTGCATGTGGAATCAGTGGAGTCAGTGCCGTGGGTTTTTCCTGGCCGGTCCGCACTCTTCAAGGATAAAACTCAAGGTTAGCTAGGGAACTCAAGACTGGAAAGAAGAGAGACAAAAAATGAAACAACGTTTCGGACCAATGCATGCAGGAAAGGAATCCGCGATATCTATCAGTTGAATAAATAATGTTTGAAATAAAGTGAAGGTAAGTGCATTTCAATCAAAGGATATCATTTCGTCTTCATCATCGTGGGGTGTCTCCATTGTTAGATATGATAAAATAAATACGATCTAGTTATGCGAAGAAACCTCCATTTCATTTTTTTTATAAATGAAATGGACTAATTACGGACGAGGCCAGAAGGCTGAAATACTGGAAAGCTCTTTTAATGACTTCGACGCAAAAGCTACAGACATGGCTGTGGAATCTAGAATTTAAATAAAAATGTTAATTGCAACCGAACCGGATTCTGTTCTCGCTGGAAATCCGGCTGTGACGACGGCTCTTGCCTCCTCGAGTCATGCGTGATGAGAGTGTTATTTTCGTGTCGGCCCGTTAACATTTCCGCCTCACAATCAGTCAGCAAGGCACGTGGGAGTAAGATCTTCATTAACAATCAGAAATTTTTGGGCTTAAGCCAAAACAATAGTTCATGTGTACCAATTGCGCATGTAGATAGATTATAAAAATAGCGCACAAACGACCAAACCATCTGGCCGTCGGTACTGAAATCAAATGGAGAGATGCTGGCTCGCGGTCTTGAATTCGGCGCTTGTTCTCCATGCCTCTAATAACAAGCTTGAACATGGTCCACGTTACAAGTTTACTTTATGAGTCATAATCAGTTGCAAACTTAGAATAGGAAGAAAGAAGCAACATGAGAATAAAGAATACCCGAAAATGCTCACCACAACCCGTGTGCTCGCCGTGCGCGGCGGCGTTTCCTCTCCGCCGTTGCTCGAGTTATCGTCCGGATAGACGCGGAGCTAATTGCCCGTTACGGCGGCCGAGCTCAGCCTCGCTATCGGCCGTATCGAGTGCGCCGCGAGATCGGACGGCGAGCGCTTCCGCCGTTTAAATCTGCGGTGGCCTATTGGTAAGCACACCGCTCTGTCTTCCAAAGGTCCAAAGTTCGAATCTGTGCGAGTACTTTTTGCGATTCAGGCAGATCGCGAGGCCGACCGGAGTCACAAGGAGTAAGGTGCAAAGCGCGATGAGTACGATAACCCACCATGGCATACCAGAGGGCTCTTTTGACTACGACAAGGTGAATATTAAGTTCAATAAACGGCCCTAAAATTACACATATGTTTACATGAAATAAGGTATATATGTCTAGTAAGGCTGACGGAGCCCGATCCCTCGACGCAAGAGTAAACAGTTTGTCCCTTCGGCTTCGCGCAGTGGCTGTCAGCAGGACATGAGGGAACTCCGGGAAGACAGAGGTCGCCTGTCAGACAAGAAGGGTCGCGGACCTCTTGGTCAGATTCGCATTCCGTGCAGGTGCTCTGGTTGGAAAGTGGCTGGAAGAAGAGAGAAGGAAGGATTCGTCAAATAAGTCGGTTATGAAGGAGGAGAAGATGTAACTTGATGAGTGCCTGGCGGGCAGCGGACGCAGTGCTTTGCATACGTGCTCTTGTCTCGTTCGAATTCTCCGGGATCGAGCCCGTAACAGGGCAGAGAGGTGTTGACGAAGGAGTCCTTGCCACGGAAGAGGAGGTTGCAGTCCGTGAAGAGAGTGCTACTGGAAGAGAGTGACGTGATAACGGAAAAGTGAGAAAAGCAACAGACGGCAGAGATCATTTCCACCATTACTGGACGAAGTTCAATATCGGCTCATTCAAACCTCTCGTGGGTGGTGGTCAGACCAGTCGGACAGGCTTTGCACTCCGGGTCGTCATCACAATTGTAAATATTGATAGTTTATTTCAAAGCGTAATATTATGAAGATACCATAAATGAATTCTAAATTTTCCTTTAATTTTTTGATGCATATGTATGTAAATCATTATAGAATAGCAGTATTGATTTACTCTGTACGTTGCTCGCGGACACGGATTGCACTTGTAGTTCTTGTCCATTTCCATGCCCACTCCACAAATCCTTATACAGTCGTCAAGCCTCTTGGCGCCCTGCGTAAAAGCTAAGATGACTGTTTTGTTTTAAAAGCATGACAGAACATAACGTCTACCGTATGATTGGTGGCCAAGCCGTGTGGGCAAGGTTTGCATTCGGTGCGAATGAGTTCATCGTTGTATTGGCCAATCGGGCAGTCTTCGCAACTTGAGGTGTCCACGGATAGATTTGCATAAGTGCCCGGATCGCATCTGCCTCAAACGCCTTTTGTTGTTCTTGACCATGCTTAGGGTTCTTGCTTTCTGTAGCTCTAAATAAAATAAAATGTACGATAGCAGTCGTTTCTCTCGTTGCATCCAGTGTGTCCGCCGGTCGTGAAGTCAGTGTCACAATGGGTGCAGCTGCGCATGTTGAGGTGATCGGAGTAGGAGTCCGCTGGGCAGGGCGAGCAGTTGTCCCCGTTGATGAATGTGCCCTGGGGGCACT
Source organism: Allodiplogaster sudhausi (assembly GCA_945643635.1). Lineage (NCBI taxonomy): Eukaryota > Metazoa > Nematoda > Chromadorea > Rhabditida > Diplogasteridae > Allodiplogaster > Allodiplogaster sudhausi. Next base: position 912,899 of record CALZFC010000291.1, on the reverse strand, counting down.
GGGCTGCAAAATAACCGGAAAGACGACTAGGCATATTTCACAATCTCGCAGACTCTCCATCTCACCACATCGACTGCCGTCTGGGCCGACTGGAACGGGATACTCTACATCATCGCAAGCATAATACGCATTTTCTTCAACGAATGGACACACTTGTTGTGTTGCAACGAAGTCCTTTTCAGCCGCCCTTAAATTATTTCAATTTTGTTTCTTCCCAAACTCTTGCTTATATGTACATATATGTATGTACCTAATTAAAAAGAACAACTGAAGAGAGTTGTTGAACGACGGCTGTAAGCGATCACAGGTTAGATCCGCGAGATCCACTCTCTGCTGCAAGGTATGGCGTTCAAAATTTGAATTTGAATCGCGAAAAATTTAACTCACTTTGAAGCACTCGGAAAGAGTTGCGCAGATGTTAAAGGTGTCCACTTCTGTTGAAGGTGTGATAGACTCGAAATCAAGCGTCATCAAACTCTCCGCGACTGCTCCGCAGAGTTCGACGAGGTCCTCGCCGTGGATGGCGAGGTCGATGATGCGCTCGCGATGCAGCGTCGCATTCATCGTGTTCATGCACGTCGGAAGGGAGAGCGAGCGCATCACCAGGCGACGACTCCATTGACCCTAACAATTACCATGTCAAGTAATTAATTTTTTTTTTAAATTTCTGTATAGTTCATATGTGAACATACACAATAAGAAAAACAATAGGCATGAGTGAAATACATCGGACGGCGTCAATTTGAAATCTCAAATGTTCGTATCGGAGATTGCCTCCCTTCAGAAACAAAGTGAAGCGCTTACCAAGTAGTCGCAGGTGCAGAAATCGGGCAGTGTGATGGGAAAGAAAGGGTCGTCGCACTTGAAGGAAACCTCCATGTTCGTTCCGACCCCAGCAATCGAGATACTTGTTCTAAAGGCGAAGAATTTGGGTTATAACTAAAATTAGAATAAAATAAAGACAACGTACAGAGTTGCGTTGCCGGGCGGCAGAGTCGGCAGAGCGCATTTATTGGGCGCGACAAAGACGCGGAAAGCGCACGTCGCCGTGTTGCCCGCTGCATCCGACGCTACGTAAACAATGTCGAACTCGCCACTGGAACGAGCAAGGAAAAGATGCGGAGAACAAATGATTTGCTAGTTTTATTCAAGATCTATGGATGCTTCTTTTTCTTAGCAACTAATCAGACGAAGATTTCTCAGCAGACAATGGAAATGGTCGATTGTTCCTGAAGTTGCTAGTGACACTCGTCACTTGGATGTTGTCGATGAACACGAGCTCCGGCCACTGAACCATCGTCAGGTTAGCAGAGCGGCCCGCCATGATGAGCATGTCACTGGGACATTCCACGGCGACTGGCGCGATCTTGTCCTCTGCAAAGAGATGCTGGCTATCAAGACATACAGAAATGGAGTTTGAAGCGATAAACTCTGCCGTCGAAAGTGTCTCCGTTGCGGAAGAGATACGGTAAAATTGTGTCAAGAACGGGGGATGGAAGAAGGGTTGAAATTGACAGTAGAGAGGGGAGAGAAGGTACACCAAAGCGAGGGAGAGTTTGAAAGGTAGGTTATGCTCGAAACGATAAAGGAGGTGAGATCGCATGGTATTGACTAATTCTTTTAACGAAATCACTGAATTTGTCCACCGCAGACGACGTTGCCAGGGAAGCAGCGGGCATTCTCGCAGAGTGGCGGGAGAGTGACGTCATCGGGTGGAAAGAGAGACACGAGAGAACTCCAGGCAATGGAAGGGGTCACTGCATTCGAGAAGGTCGAGCAGTTGAAGGCCATCTGGGCCACTTGGCTCTCAGAGAGCGTGAAAGCGTAGAGCTGGAAGTCACAGGAATGCGTCTCACATGTAACTTACTGCTCCAGAATCACGACACCTCAATGTGGTTGAGCTCGCCCACGAATCGGCCAGCTTCTGTGTCCTGCACTGGCGCCAGTTGAATTTGTCGGCCAGCCAAGGAAGTGGCGTCCACCGCGGCAAACACGGGCAGTTTTCCACGCACTCCGTTCAAATCCACGTGCCATTCACTGTCCTCGCACGACACGCAAAACTGTAATGGCAAGGAATTGGAAGTGAAAAGTGAACGGGAAATGACGGGACATGGAAAAAATCTGCTGCCACATGTACGGCGTCAGTTCCATCTGCATGATGACGTCACCTATCAACACGGCGGAAGTCATGAAGCGGATCCTGGAATGTCCAGTCAACGTCGGAATAGAATGGAAGAAGCAAACGAGTCTATTTCGATAGATAAATTGGAAATCAAAGGCAAACGGAGGCTTGGTCGAGATACGCATGAACTCTGAGGGAGCAGAAGTCGCCTTCGATGGCTTCCAGAGGATCCACCCACAGATGGAGACACTCGTACTGGATAAAGCTCAGAGAGGGACAGAATGAATACAACAGAAGGGAGAAGGAATTAGAGGCATGTATAAGAGAAAAGAAAACGAGAAGAGCCCGCACTATACGAGCCATACCTCGCTGTAATCAAAGGAGATTGCTGCATCTCTGTTTCAGATGAGATTCGTACGTTACCCGTGCGTTTCCCTGTAGTTGCTGAAGTGTAAATTTTTCTTCCAGTTCACAGATACGCCAACTGTTTGAATTGTGCAGGGTTAAGTGTTTCTCATGCCCATCTTTTATCCACATTTTTCAACGATCCTCCCTCCCTTACCCTTCGTCTAGATGTCGCATCTCGACCCCCCTCCATATAAACGTCCATAATCCAAGTGGCAGTGATTAACAATAAACAGACGTCGAATGTAATCGAGTGTCCATTTCCTCCTTCTCGTCACTGCCATCCGCACAGTCGTCGAACCCGTCGTGGACGGCCGAGCGCGGAATGCAACGCGTGTTGTCCGCGCAGCGAAACTCCTCTAATTGTTATGGGAAAATATATTTATTAATGTATATGCACATATTAATAGATATATAAAATATTTAGTAATATATCTGTATAATAAAATATAAACTAATATTAATGTATAATAAAATTTAATAATAAAATATATGTACAAGCTTGCAATATAACTACTAGTATACTGCTATAAACAATGTCGAAATAACTAAGGGAATTTATAAAGCAAAAAATGCACAACGCACCGTCACGACAGGCGAATGTCTGGCAGAGTGGGCAGTACTCGAGACACCAGCCGCTCTCCTTGCGATCACCCAGCTCGAACGCGTACGCGGTCGCGCGGCAGTTCGAGTGGCAGCCAGTTTGGATTGTAGATGGACGTGAGCCGACCCTGAGAATTGTCTTCAAAACTTGAAAGAAAGAGTTCCAGTTAATTTCATTTGTACTTATAATGCCTGTAGTGTGAAAATGGCGCTGGTAATGAAAGGGAACTTGCTTACAGAGAAATTAAAAATGATTCTAGACCTGAAGAGTCGCGAGCGCGCTCGTGTTCTCTGTGCTGTACGCAGTCCTGAAGGCACCATTTAGTGGAAGGGGCAGCGACGGGAGAAGGCGAGAGTGGAGTGCGGCACGGCGGCGCTGCAGAGAAAGACGCTGAGAGGGAAAGCGAGGGAAGAGAACGAAAGAGAGAAAGAGAATGAGAATGAGAGAGAGAGCGGGACGTGAGAAGGAGAGATCGAAGAGCGATAAATCGTTTTAATAATCTTCTTCATTGTTACTTTTAATTCACCTGGCAGCGCACGCGTCATTCGCAGCCGCCCACGTGTTTGGCAAGTCTGCCGTCTTCAAGCAGAGATTCACGATCGGCGTCCATCCTAAACTATCGATCAAACTCACCTTTTCCATTATCCATTCTTCATAAAAACGGAATGACTCGTATTTTCCACTCACAGTACCATCAACATTTAACGGATCTAATCAGTTACTTCTCAAGTTTTTACAAGATAAGATTAAGACTGCGGTCAAAACCTGGCCCTTTCAGCCCGTTGCACGTGTAATTGATGCGATTGTCATCAGCTGTGAAGTAGTAACTGTCATCGGAAGAAGTGAACGAAAGGAATGAGAGGAGAAGAAAGAGCAGAAGAAGAAGCATCGGGTTACATTGGCCAATGATTTCTGTAGAAAAGTATCGTTCTACAGAACTAATAAGGAGTAATTTCAATACACACTTTGAACATTTGAATGGTACGATCATAAAATTACTGATTAACAGTATTCATTATCCATCAATTTCGGAAATAAAAATTGCCTTTCACTTTTTTGATCTCGAAAGAAATGCATGAATAGCCAGATGCACTCACTCAAGGCCAAAATTTTCACAAGTTCGCAACCTCGAAGCAGCTGATAAGAATAACAGATAATTCTCTCTCTTTCCCTCTCTCCCTCTCTCTTTCTCCCTCTCTATCTCGCTCTAGTTTAATGACTGCAACTTTCTTTCACTTCTTCACTATATCGACTAACGCATGCACTTTGATACTATCCTATCTTATCTCCCAAAGTGCCCTAGCATTACAGTCTGAAGTTCACACGTCTAATATTCTTTCTTCTCACATGAATGGCACAATGGTAATCATTATGTTCTGCACTGCAATTAATAATGATAAAAGTGATGTTACTTTCACAAAAAGTTTATGAAGATTTCTGCTAAAGTTGCAAAAGTTTCCGGAAGGAAAGATGGTTCAACTTTGTACATGATTTTTTTTAAGAACTCTCGATTCATGGCGAGGTGGGCAGCCAAAATCAATTCTTTGATGTGCAAAATTTGACTGTGGGAAATTCAAAGTGAAGTTTGAGGACCAGTTCCGATGACGAGGTTTGAATGGCTGTGTCTATGCCTTTCAAGACAATCTTCTCTGGGTGTACTTCTTCTATGAGGCGATAATTTTCTTTGGTGCTCAACGTTTGCAGCCGCTAACAATAAGCTAATTTTACGTCACTCATTTTCGATACTGGAATTCAGATGATCGGGTGGTTCACATATTTTTTATCAACAAATGTATTGTGGATATACATGGAGTGAATACGGCATTTAATTGCAAAATTCACTCGATATTATCTTCAATCATGCACAAATCCACTTCTGACCGTCTGCGCTGATGCCTTTTGTGTAAGGAGCGCAGCACGCCGGCTTCGGTGCGGGGCATGGACCACGCCCGCCGCACGGCTCCGTCTGGGTGACGTCACCGCTAGAATTTATATCTCTTCTATTATTTTAATTTTCAGCATTTAGAACTTTTAAAATTGAAAATCAGAAATAATCTTCTTCTCGTTATAGAATGTTCATTTGGTTTCATAAAAGTCTACTGAATAACCCGCTTTAATGTAATTTCCATCACACCAATGCATCTATGTATTAGAGAATATGTGATTTTTTGCAACATGTTCAGAAACGGAATCGTTCCATAGGCCATCAAGAAGTAAATATATGTAGTTCACTGTTGCGATACTTTCTCGTAGATTAAATTCTGGGTTTATATGAATGAACCTGCACGCGCAGCTTGAGGAGCAGACACGCGTGCGCTTCTTTTTTCCGCACGAGCCACACGTCGGCGTGCAGTCGCCCTCCCACGTGGACCACTCGGACCAGGTCGGGATGCACTGAAATGTAACGCGCCATCCTTTTCTTGATTATGAATGCTCAGAGATGCCAGAAAGTTGATAAATTTTCTGAATACTCTATGCTACCAATAACTAACTGGCGCAAGCGTTGTGGTCGTGGTGGTGATTGTGGCGGTTGTCGTTGTCGTGAGATCCTCCGCGAAGAAGCTGTAGATCTCCCCCGACCCCGCCAAGCAAGATTCACCTTCTTGGCGCACAAAGTAGGCGGAGCCTGGCGGGTATCCCCTTCCTGGAAAGATGACTATTGACACCCCACCTGGGTCGACAGCGACTCCCAAGCATTGTTCCGGCAGAAGATGATTAGAAACAATTAGAAACGGTTATAATGTAAGGGAGACGCCCGCCTAGCCCGCCCTTTATCTATTTATTTCTTTTGCCACTTTTTTATTTCTTAATTTTCATTGCTCGATGCATTTTGTATTATAATGTTTAGCATTCTGTCTTCATTATACATATTATGGTGGTCGCCCTTAGTGTATTAACAGAATACATGTCTTTTGTTCTTTCAATTGTGCTCGGATTGCGATCTTAGTGTTGGCAGTTATCCCGCTGAAGTGTGGCTGATTTCTTCATAATTGGATATTACTGGTTCGCCAGCCAAATCGTGAAGATAAAAGTTCCTTCTATGAAACTCCCCGTCCTTCCACACCACGTCAGATGTTTTTAAATAGCCCAGAAGGCTCTACAATAAGAGTGTGCACTTACCGGGTAAAGCATGCAGCTTTCAAAGCAACGCGTATGGTTGCTTACTTTGATGCCTTGTAGCGGCGAATCGTCTATCCGCTGGAATCGAGTGAAAGTTGCTGCGGTCTATAAAGCAGTTACAAGCGAGTCTGTATAGAACATAAGGTGGATATAATCCGAGCGAATATCTTACCATCGAAGTAAAAAGGAGGCTTGCGAGAACGAATGCACACAGCATTTTCTGTTGAATGAGAATCGCCACAAGCGTCTCAAAGAAACGGAAATCCCGACGACCGGGCCATCCTTACATGATTTTGCCCTTCCTTCGGCTTATACAATCCTTGTCTTGATGTTTCGTTGCGTAGCAGCTTCTCATCATAATGTTTCTCCAAGCTTTAATGCATCACTCTTATGTATCAAAAGCTCTCAAGTAAAGAAGAGATACCATCAAGGGTACAAAGACCATTGGAAGCGACGGGATTCGAATCCGTGACCACTGACAATGAGCTACGCTCACTGCGACCGGCCATTTATTACGATTTCATCGACCACTGAAACTTGTTGTGAAGGTTCGCTGAATCGATTGGCGCCAACGTTTTCTGCTGTCTGTCAATTCAAATTCAAGGTATATTTTCTATGTTTCTTCAAACTGTCAATGAAATGTTAAGGTTTTGCTTGCAATTCTGGCCACATACGGTAGAAATGGTGTATCGTTGTTAAATGAATTCTTGTATGGAAATGCGGATGCGGGTGCGAGATAACGGCTTGAAAAGCAGTTTAAATGTTTTTTGCTATTTTTGAGTGAGATCTTTAAGAGTTATAGAAGAGGGTTATGAGGGTGAATGTGGTGTGGATAGATCTGTTGGCGTAAATATAATAAAGAGATTATAGTGTATATAATAAATTCAATTGATATACCGTATTTTCTCTATTAGTACCCCCGGGGGTTCTATTTTTCAATGCTATTGCGAGAGCACTATTAGAGGGAGGGGTTCTACTAGAGGGTGGGGTACTATTTTTCAATGTGAGAAACTAAAAGCTTGATAACAACATTTTCTTCTCAAAAAAAGAAGAATCATAGCTCGAATTCATAGGAATCATCACTTTAATTTCCATTTTACCACATATTTTGAATGAATTTGCAATCAGTTCATTGGGGAGAGCATCCCATGCCTCCAGAATCCATTCGAGGTACGTCTCGAGCTGAGATATTAGGCTGCTAGGGGAGGGGGCACTATTGGAGGGGAGGGAGGGGTTCTATTTTTCAATGGCTTTATCAGGGGGGGGGGGTACTATTAGAGGGGGGAGGGTTCTAATAAGGGGGGGGGGGGTACTACTTGAGAAAATACGGTAGTTCGTGGATAAGTAACATCACAAATGAACCATTTTATCGGGTCGAATAATAGAATCTATCTTACAACTAGGGTATTACCGTTATTCGATAAACATTTATTCCCTCTTTAAGTTTTCTCAGTTTCTAATTTTTGGTCATTCTAATTGATTTAGTTTACCCTAATTTTTTTCAGAATAAGCTTCTTTGGCGAACTGCTTCCAATTCTTCTGCCTCTCCTCGGCATTTCATTATTCTTCTCATCGAGTTTCTTTTGAGAAAGCGTCAAAAGATTTCGTGTGATAAATCGTCTCATTAAATTGACTTCCTTGTTTAGCTTTCGGTACACTTTGTGCAGGTCATCAATCGCACACTCGAACATTACAATATCGAACAACTTTGGTCCTAGAGTCATTGGAATCCCAGGCACAGTTTATTTATCATTTGCTAAGCACATTTTAGGTCACTCTCATGATCGATTCAGGAATTCAGCTGATTTTTTTATCAACAAATGTATGATGGATCTTCACGGAGTGAATACGGCATTTAATGGAGATCATAAGGGAAAAACTTCTACATCAGCTGCCCGATAACTAAAAAGTACGGTGTAAGCAATCCACAGAAATTGTGAATTGCTTACACCATACTTTTTTCTAGCTCAAATTGAACAAATAAGGCTCAAAAACAAGACACTATTTATTCGCCTTAGATCTCCTTTAAGTGCAAAATTCAATAAATATTCTCTTGCATCATCCGCAACCATATTTGCCAGCGACCACGGTTTTGCTGTAAGGAAGGCAGCATGTATCGTTAGGAAACTTGCATAGATCACGCCCGCCGCACGGCTCCGTCTCGCTGGCGTCACCGCTAGAATTATTAGTTATTCGACTATTAAAATTTTCACAATTTAAAGGAAGTATCAGACGAAAGCAAAACACATGTGACAAAATTACGATTCATATTATGCAAAACTCAAAACTGGAAGAGCGTCGATATAGGGCCCGCAACAAAATTTCCAATTCGAACCGCATTCGTATCTAACCTCTCTCAATTTCTTACATTGTCTCGCTTTCGCTTTTCTCAGACACCTGCATTTCTCATCCCTTGGTGAGAATGGGGGTGCTAATTGGACAAGAGGGGCAGTGACTACTTCTTCTTTTCTCTCCTTGAACTCACTGATTCATACTCACTTTAGTATAATTTCCATCACACCATACTATACTCTTTAGTTGAGAATAAGCGAAATTATTGCAATATGTTCTGAAATGGAATGGATATCGTTGGATATCAAGAAGTAAATATAGTTCGGTTTTGCGATACTTTCTCGTAGATTACTTTCTGTATGTACATATATGAATGACCTGCACGCGCCGCTTGAAGTGCAGATGCGTGTGCGCGTGAGCTTTCTGCAATAGCCACACGGTGGGGAGCAGTCGCCCGCCCACGCAGACCACTCGGACCAGGTCTGGAGGGAAGAAAGGAAGTAGGAAGGCGATAAGAGGGATACAGACAAAAGCTTTTGGTAGGCCAATTGAATAAATTGAACTTTTCATTCTTATCAATTTTTCTCAAAATTTACTGATACAATACATATGTATGATTCTGACATTATGCAGTCAACCTACTGGCGCAAGTGTTGTAGTCGTGGTTGTTGTTGTGGTGATCGTGGTTGTCTGAAGATCCTCCGCGTAGAAGCTGTAGATCTCCCCCGTCCCCACGGCGCAAGATCCGCCTTCTAGGCGCTCAAAGTAGGCGGAGCTTGCCGAGACAGGCGCTTCTCCAAGAAAGACGACTCGGCACGGAAGACCTTGATCGACAGCGACGCCCAAGCATTGATTTATCTTAAGAGAGCCTCTCTGTAAGGATCAAGGTGGCCCTGCCCCCGGGGGAAAATGTCGGAATTTGATAACCAAATTTTTATGGATTGTACCCATACCCACAGTGATTGGAACTGGTAGGTCAAAATTGCTCGAAAAATTTTTTCTTCTTGCTGCATGCAAAAGTATGGAAAAAGTTCAAGTCCCCATAACTTTCTTCAAACTTAATATTTTTCAAATTCCTTTTTTTTCAGTGCATGTGTAATTGGAAAGTGCACAAAAAAGGTCTACGACAATTTTTGAAAACTTTCATTTTTAACCACTTTTTTGCATTTTAATTTTTCGAAAATCGATTTTTTGAGCACTTCCTCTATTTTACGACCAAAAATGACACAAGATATGTTTTTATGAAGAATATGATCTCAAATTTTGTCGTGAATATGGTGCACTGGCACCTTCGCTAGACTTAATGAATCAGCATAACTTTTTTAGACTCATATTTTTGAGACAATTTTAATTTCATCACATTCGCTATTCACTCCTCTGCAAAATGGTCTATTACGCATCTGCCTAATGCCACCGTGGAACTCATCGTCAGATAATGCAATTGTCATATTTTCGATCAAAAATAAATGGATAATAACTATTGTGACCCAATTTACGGGCCAAAGAGATGAAGGGTGGCCATAGACATCTACATTTTATGATAGAGCGAAGAATTCTGTAGAACATATCTTCGTTTCATGAGATTTGAAGGATACATATTTCTCTTTTTCGAGCAAAAGAGAAAATTTCCCAGCATCATGCCTGCGACACCAGAAGCAGAAAACTCAAGGCTGCATTTTTGAGCCACAATATCATGTTATATGGTGCTTTTTGATTAGGAATGTTTATCGTTGGGCAATCAACTGACAAAAAAGAATTATCAAAGCTGAATAATATGATTTCGTGGTATTTGTTTGCGACTAAACTACTTATGTGCATATACTACATCACTACTTGAAAAGATCTTCTTTTGCCACCTTGCCAGAAGGGTCTGTGTATCTTTTTGATTAGGAAAACGAATAAAGTGTTTATCGTTGGGCAATCAACTGACAAAAAAGAATTATCAAAGCTGAATAATATGGTTTCGTGGTATTTGTTTGCGACTAAACTACTTATGTGCATATACTACATCACTACTTGAAAAGATCTTCTTTTGCCACCTTGCCAGAAGGGTCTGTGTATCTATTTACAGCGTGAGGTATTTCAGCATCATTTGATATGTCTAGGACTTGAGATTCCTCCCCGGCAATATAATAAGTGGATTCAAATATGGGATTCGTGACAAATTCCTCTTCTTCGTCGCCTTCCTGCTCAAATAGTTCGGCGACAGCGGAAATTTGGCCTTAATTGGATCATGTATTATTCAAGACCTCCTTCTGATTGTAGGCTAGCGGCTAAAGATAGCTGCGATTTGTAGGTAATTGAGTAGCTCGGCAGGCGTGAACATCAAATTCCCCAATTCATAGTTCTTCATCCTCATTTCTGCTGTTCTTGGGCCCACCTTCGCTTTTGTGCGCCATCCTGCATCAGATATTTTAGTGATGTATTCCTTCGAACGCTCAGGAAGCCTCTCGCTGCGTTTCCGAACACGTAATGCCAATCCTTTCATTGCTCGCTTACCATTATTAGTTGTTTCCTTAAGTCATTCAAATAACATTATTTCAAAATAAAACTTCTTCTCACCAGCTAATCTCGAGTGATTATCCTTCAAATCTCATGAAACGAAGATATGTTATACAGAATTCTTCGCTCTATCATAAAATGTAGATGTCTATGGCCACCCTTCATCTCTTTGGCCCGTAAATTGGGTCACAATAGTTATTATCCATTTATTTTTTTATCGAAAATAAGACAATTGTATTTTCTGAGTTCCACGGTGGTTTCTTCTTGCTGCATGCAAAAGTATGGAAAAAGTTCAAGTCCCCATAACTTTCTTCAAACTTAATATTTTTCAAATTCCTTTTTTTCAGTGCATGTGGAATTGGAAAGTGCACAAAAAAGGTCTATGACAATTTTTGAAAACTTTCATTTTTAACCACTTTTTTGCATTTTAATTTTTCGAAAATCGATTTTTTGAGCACTTCCTCTATTTTACGACCAAAAATGACACAAGATATGTTTTTATGAAGAATATGATCTCAAATTTTGTCGTGAATAAGGTGCACTGGCACCTTCGCTAGACTTAATGAATCAGCATAACTTTTTTAGACTCATATTTTTGAGACAATTTTAATTTCATCACATTCGCTATTCACTCCTCTGCAAAATGGTCTATTACGCATCTGCCTAATGCCACCGTGGAACTCATCGTCAGATAATGCAATTGTCATATTTTCGATCAAAAATAAATGGATAATAACTATTGTGACCCAATTTACGGGCCAAAGAGATGAAGGGTGGCCATAGACATCTACATTTTATGATAGAGCGAAGAATTCTGTAGAACATATCTTCGTTTCATGAGATTTGAAGGATACATATTTCTCTTTTTCGAGCAAAAGAGAAAATTTCCCAGCATCATGCCTGCGACACCAGAAGCAGAAAACTCAAGGCTGCATTTTTGAGCCACAATATCATGTTATATGGTGCTTTTTGATTAGGAAAACGAATAAAGTGTTTATCGTTGGGCAATCAACTGACAAAAAAGAATTATCAAAGCTGAATAATATGGTTTCGTGGTATTTGTTTGCGACTAAACTACTTATGTGCATATACTACATCACTACTTGAAAAGATCTTCTTTTGCCACCTTGCCAGAAGGGTCTGTGTATCTTTTTGATTAGGAAAACGAATAAAGTGTTTATCGTTGGGCAATCAACTGACAAAAAAGAATTATCAAAGCTGAATAATATGGTTTCGTGGTATTTGTTTGCGACTAAACTACTTATGTGCATATACTACATCACTACTTGAAAAGATCTTCTTTTGCCACCTTGCCAGAAGGGTCTGTGTATCTATTTACAGCGTGAGGTATTTCAGCATCATTTGATATGTCTAGGACTTGAGATTCCTCCCCGGCAATATAATAAGTGGATTCAAATATGGGATTCGTGACAAATTCCTCTTCTTCGTCGCCTTCCTGCTCAAATAGTTCGGCGACAGCGGAAATTTGGCCTTAATTGGATCATGTATTATTCAAGACCTCCTTCTGATTGTAGGCTAGCGGCTAAAGATAGCTGCGATTTGTAGGTAATTGAGTAGCTCGGCAGGCGTGAACATCAAATTCCCCAATTCATAGTTCTTCATCCTCATTTCTGCTGTTCTTGGGCCCACCTTCGCTTTTGTGCGCCATCCTGCATCAGATATTTTAGTGATGTATTCCTTCGAACGCTCAGGAAGCCTCTCGCTGCGTTTCCGAACACGTAATGCCAATCCTTTCATTGCTCGCTTACCATTATTAGTTGTTTCCTTAAGTCATTCAAATAACATTATTTCAAAATAAAACTTCTTCTCACCAGCTAATCTCGAGTGATTATCCTTCAAATCTCATGAAACGAAGATATGTTATACAGAATTCTTCGCTCTATCATAAAATGTAGATGTCTATGGCCACCCTTCATCTCTTTGGCCCGTAAATTGGGTCACAATAGTTATTATCCATTTATTTTTTTATCGAAAATAAGACAATTGTATTTTCTGAGTTCCACGGTGGTTTCTTCTTGCTGCATGCAAAAGTATGGAAAAAGTTCAAGTCCCCATAACTTTCTTCAAACTTAATATTTTTCAAATTCCTTTTTTTCAGTGCATGTGGAATTGGAAAGTGCACAAAAGAGGTCTATGACAATTTTTGAAAACTTTCATTTTTAACCACTTTTTTGCATTTTAATTTTTCGAAAATCGATTTTTTGAGCACTTCCTCTATTTTACGACCAAAAATGACACAAGATATGTTTTTATGAAGAATATGATCTCAAATTTTGTCGTGAATAAGGTGCACTGGCACCTTCGCTAGACTTAATGAATCAGCATAACTTTTTTAGACTCATATTTTTGAGACAATTTGAATTTCATCACATTCGCTATTCACTCCTCTGCAAAATGGTCTATTACGCATCTGCCTAATGCCACCGTGGAACTCATCGTCAGATAATGCAATTGTCATATTTTCGATCAAAAATAAATGGATAATAACTATTGTGACCCAATTTACGGGCCAAAGAGATGAAGGGTGGCCATAGACATCTACATTTTATGATAGAGCGAAGAATTCTGTAGAACATATCTTCGTTTCATGAGATTTGAAGGATACATATTTCTCTTTTTCGAGCAAAAGAGAAAATTTCCCAGCATCATGCCTGCGACACCAGAAGCAGAAAACTCAAGGCTGCATTTTTGAGCCACAATATCATGTTATATGGTGCTTTTTGATTAGGAAAACGAATAAAGTGTTTATCGTTGGGCAATCAACTGACAAAAAAGAATTATCAAAGCTGAATAATATGGTTTCGTGGTATTTGTTTGCGACTAAACTACTTATGTGCATATACTACATCACTACTTGAAAAGATCTTCTTTTGCCACCTTGCCAGAAGGGTCTGTGTATCTTTTTGATTAGGAAAACGAATAAAGTGTTTATCGTTGGGCAATCAACTGACAAAAAAAGAATTATCAAAGCTGAATAATATGGTTTCGTGGTATTTGTTTGCGACTAAACTACTTATGTGCATATACTACATCACTACTTGAAAAGATCTTCTTTTGCCACCTTGCCAGAAGGGTCTGTGTATCTATTTACAGCGTGAGGTATTTCAGCATCATTTGATATGTCTAGGACTTGAGATTCCTCCCCGGCAATATAATAAGTGGATTCAAATATGGGATTCGTGACAAATTCCTCTTCTTCGTCGCCTTCCTGCTCAAATAGTTCGGCGACAGCGGAAATTTGGCCTTAATTGGATCATGTATTATTCAAGACCTCCTTCTGATTGTAGGCTAGCGGCTAAAGATAGCTGCGATTTGTAGGTAATTGAGTAGCTCGGCAGGCGTGAACATCAAATTCCCCAATTCATAGTTCTTCATCCTCATTTCTGCTGTTCTTGGGCCCACCTTCGCTTTTGTGCGCCATCCTGCATCAGATATTTTAGTGATGTATTCCTTCGAACGCTCAGGAAGCCTCTCGCTGCGTTTCCGAACACGTAATGCCAATCCTTTCATTGCTCGCTTACCATTATTAGTTGTTTCCTTAAGTCATTCAAATAACATTATTTCAAAATAAAACTTCTTCTCACCAGCTAATCTCGAGTGATTATCCTTCAAATCTCATGAAACGAAGATATGTTATACAGAATTCTTCGCTCTATCATAAAATGTAGATGTCTATGGCCACCCTTCATCTCTTTGGCCCGTAAATTGGGTCACAATAGTTATTATCCATTTATTTTTTTATCGAAAATAAGACAATTGTATTTTCTGAGTTCCACGGTGGTTTCTTCTTGCTGCATGCAAAAGTATGGAAAAAGTTCAAGTCCCCATAACTTTCTTCAAACTTAATATTTTTCAAATTCCTTTTTTTCAGTGCATGTGGAATTGGAAAGTGCACAAAAAAGGTCTATGACAATTTTTGAAAACTTTCATTTTTAACCACTTTTTTGCATTTTAATTTTTCGAAAATCGATTTTTTGAGCACTTCCTCTATTTTACGACCAAAAATGACACAAGATATGTTTTTATGAAGAATATGATCTCAAATTTTGTCGTGAATAAGGTGCACTGGCACCTTCGCTAGACTTAATGAATCAGCATAACTTTTTTAGACTCATATTTTTGAGACAATTTTAATTTCATCACATTCGCTATTCACTCCTCTGCAAAATGGTCTATTACGCATCTGCCTAATGCCACCGTGGAACTCATCGTCAGATAATGCAATTGTCATATTTTCGATCAAAAATAAATGGATAATAACTATTGTGACCCAATTTACGGGCCAAAGAGATGAAGGGTGGCCATAGACATCTACATTTTATGATAGAGCGAAGAATTCTGTAGAACATATCTTCGTTTCATGAGATTTGAAGGATACATATTTCTCTTTTTCGAGCAAAAGAGAAAATTTCCCAGCATCATGCCTGCGACACCAGAAGCAGAAAACTCAAGGCTGCATTTTTGAGCCACAATATCATGTTATATGGTGCTTTTTGATTAGGAAAACGAATAAAGTGTTTATCGTTGGGCAATCAACTGACAAAAAAGAATTATCAAAGCTGAATAATATGGTTTCGTGGTATTTGTTTGCGACTAAACTACTTATGTGCATATACTACATCACTACTTGAAAAGATCTTCTTTTGCCACCTTGCCAGAAGGGTCTGTGTATCTTTTTGATTAGGAAAACGAATAAAGTGTTTATCGTTGGGCAATCAACTGACAAAAAAGAATTATCAAAGCTGAATAATATGGTTTCGTGGTATTTGTTTGCGACTAAACTACTTATGTGCATATACTACATCACTACTTGAAAAGATCTTCTTTTGCCACCTTGCCAGAAGGGTCTGTGTATCTATTTACAGCGTGAGGTATTTCAGCATCATTTGATATGTCTAGGACTTGAGATTCCTCCCGGGCAATATAATAAGTGGATTCAAACATGGGATTCGTGACAAATTCCTCTTCTTCGTCGCCTTCCTGTTCAAATAGTTCGGCGACAGCGGAAATTTGGCCTTAATTGGATCATGTATTATTCAAGACCTCCTTCTGATTGTAGGCTAGCGGCTAAAGATAGCTGCGATTTGTAGGTAATTGAGTAGCTCGGCAGGCGTGAACATCAAATTCCCCAATTCATAGTTCTTCATCCTCATTTCTGCTGTTCTTGGGCCCACCTTCGCTTTTGTGCGCCATCCTGCATCAGATATTTTAGTGATGTATTCCTTCGAACGCTCAGGAAGCCTCTCGCTGCGTTTCCGAACACGTAATGCCAATCCTTTCATTGCTCGCTTACCATTATTAGTTGTTTCCTTAAGTCATTCAAATAACATTATTTCAAAATAAAACTTCTTCTCACCAGCTAATCTCGAGTGATTATCCTTCAAATCTCATGAAACGAAGATATGTTATACAGAATTCTTCGCTCTATCATAAAATGTAGATGTCTATGGCCACCCTTCATCTCTTTGGCCCGTAAATTGGGTCACAATAGTTATTATCCATTTATTTTTTTATCGAAAATAAGACAATTGTATTTTCTGAGTTCCACGGTGGTTTCTTCTTGCTGCATGCAAAAGTATGGAAAAAGTTCAAGTCCCCATAACTTTCTTCAAACTTAATATTTTTCAAATTCCTTTTTTTCAGTGCATGTGGAATTGGAAAGTGCACAAAAAAGGTCTATGACAATTTTTGAAAACTTTCATTTTTAACCACTTTTTTGCATTTTAATTTTTCGAAAATCGATTTTTTGAGCACTTCCTCTATTTTACGACCAAAAATGACACAAGATATGTTTTTATGAAGAATATGATCTCAAATTTTGTCGTGAATATGGTGCACTGGCACCTTCGCTAGACTTAATGAATCAGCATAACTTTTTTAGACTCATATTTTTGAGACAATTTTAATTTCATCACATTCGCTATTCACTCCTCTGCAAAATGGTCTATTACGCATCTGCCTAATGCCACCGTGGAACTCATCGTCAGATAATGCAATTGTCATATTTTCGATCAAAAATAAATGGATAATAACTATTGTGACCCAATTTACGGGCCAAAGAGATGAAGGGTGGCCATAGACATCTACATTTTATGATAGAGCGAAGAATTCTGTAGAACATATCTTCGTTTCATGAGATTTGAAGGATACATATTTCTCTTTTTCGAGCAAAAGAGAAAATTTCCCAGCATCATGCCTGCGACACCAGAAGCAGAAAACTCAAGGCTGCATTTTTGAGCCACAATATCATGTTATATGGTGCTTTTTGATTAGGAAAACGAATAAAGTGTTTATCGTTGGGCAATCAACTGACAAAAAAGAATTATCAAAGCTGAATAATATGGTTTCGTGGTATTTGTTTGCGACTAAACTACTTATGTGCATATACTACATCACTACTTGAAAAGATCTTCTTTTGCCACCTTGCCAGAAGGGTCTGTGTATCTTTTTGATTAGGAAAACGAATAAAGTGTTTATCGTTGGGCAATCAACTGACAAAAAAAGAATTATCAAAGCTGAATAATATGGTTTCGTGGTATTTGTTTGCGACTAAACTACTTATGTGCATATACTACATCACTACTTGAAAAGATCTTCTTTTGCCACCTTGCCAGAAGGGTCTGTGTATCTATTTACAGCGTGAGGTATTTCAGCATCATTTGATATGTCTAGGACTTGAGATTCCTCCCGGGCAATATAATAAGTGGATTCAAACATGGGATTCGTGACAAATTCCTCTTCTTCGTCGCCTTCCTGTTCAAATAGTTCGGCGACAGCGGAAATTTGGCCTTAATTGGATCATGTATTATTCAAGACCTCCTTCTGATTGTAGGCTAGCGGCTAAAGATAGCTGCGATTTGTAGGTAATTGAGTAGCTCGGCAGGCGTGAACATCAAATTCCCCAATTCATAGTTCTTCATCCTCATTTCTGCTGTTCTTGGGCCCACCTTCGCTTTTGTGCGCCATCCTGCATCAGATATTTTAGTGATGTATTCCTTCGAACGCTCAGGAAGCCTCTCGCTGCGTTTCCGAACACGTAATGCCAATCCTTTCATTGCTCGCTTACCATTATTAGTTGTTTCCTTAAGTCATTCAAATAACATTATTTCAAAATAAAACTTCTTCTCACCAGCTAATCTCGAGTGATTATCCTTCAAATCTCATGAAACGAAGATATGTTATACAGAATTCTTCGCTCTATCATAAAATGTAGATGTCTATGGCCACCCTTCATCTCTTTGGCCCGTAAATTGGGTCACAATAGTTATTATCCATTTATTTTTTTATCGAAAATAAGACAATTGTATTTTCTGAGTTCCACGGTGGTTTCTTCTTGCTGCATGCAAAAGTATGGAAAAAGTTCAAGTCCCCATAACTTTCTTCAAACTTAATATTTTTCAAATTCCTTTTTTTCAGTGCATGTGGAATTGGAAAGTGCACAAAAAAGGTCTATGACAATTTTTGAAAACTTTCATTTTTAACCACTTTTTTGCATTTTAATTTTTCGAAAATCGATTTTTTGAGCACTTCCTCTATTTTACGACCAAAAATGACACAAGATATGTTTTTATGAAGAATATGATCTCAAATTTTGTCGTGAATATGGTGCACTGGCACCTTCGCTAGACTTAATGAATCAGCATAACTTTTTTAGACTCATATTTTTGAGACAATTTTAATTTCATCACATTCGCTATTCACTCCTCTGCAAAATGGTCTATTACGCATCTGCCTAATGCCACCGTGGAACTCATCGTCAGATAATGCAATTGTCATATTTTCGATCAAAAATAAATGGATAATAACTATTGTGACCCAATTTACGGGCCAAAGAGATGAAGGGTGGCCATAGACATCTACATTTTATGATAGAGCGAAGAATTCTGTAGAACATATCTTCGTTTCATGAGATTTGAAGGATACATATTTCTCTTTTTCGAGCAAAATAGAAAATTTCCCAGCATCATGCCTGCGACACCAGAAGCAGAAAACTCAAGGCTGCATTTTTGAGCCACAATATCATGTTATATGGTGCTTTTTGATTAGGAAAACGAATAAAGTGTTTATCGTTGGGCAATCAACTGACAAAAAAGAATTATCAAAGCTGAATAATATGGTTTCGTGGTATTTGTTTGCGACTAAACTACTTATGTGCATATACTACATCACTACTTGAAAAGATCTTCTTTTGCCACCTTGCCAGAAGGGTCTGTGTATCTTTTTGATTAGGAAAACGAATAAAGTGTTTATCGTTGGGCAATCAACTGACAAAAAAAGAATTATCAAAGCTGAATAATATGGTTTCGTGGTATTTGTTTGCGACTAAACTACTTATGTGCATATACTACATCACTACTTGAAAAGATCTTCTTTTGCCACCTTGCCAGAAGGGTCTGTGTATCTATTTACAGCGTGAGGTATTTCAGCATCATTTGATATGTCTAGGACTTGAGATTCCTCCCGGGCAATATAATAAGTGGATTCAAACATGGGATTCGTGACAAATTCCTCTTCTTCGTCGCCTTCCTGTTCAAATAGTTCGGCGACAGCGGAAATTTGGCCTTAATTGGATCATGTATTATTCAAGACCTCCTTCTGATTGTAGGCTAGCGGCTAAAGATAGCTGCGATTTGTAGGTAATTGAGTAGCTCGGCAGGCGTGAACATCAAATTCCCCAATTCATAGTTCTTCATCCTCATTTCTGCTGTTCTTGGGCCCACCTTCGCTTTTGTGCGCCATCCTGCATCAGATATTTTAGTGATGTATTCCTTCGAACGCTCAGGAAGCCTCTCGCTGCGTTTCCGAACACGTAATGCCAATCCTTTCATTGCTCGCTTACCATTATTAGTTGTTTCCTTAAGTCATTCAAATAACATTATTTCAAAATAAAACTTCTTCTCACCAGCTAATCTCGAGTGATTATCCTTCAAATCTCATGAAACGAAGATATGTTATACAGAATTCTTCGCTCTATCATAAAATGTAGATGTCTATGGCCACCCTTCATCTCTTTGGCCCGTAAATTGGGTCACAATAGTTATTATCCATTTATTTTTTTATCGAAAATAAGACAATTGTATTTTCTGAGTTCCACGGTGGTTTCTTCTTGCTGCATGCAAAAGTATGGAAAAAGTTCAAGTCCCCATAACTTTCTTCAAACTTAATATTTTTCAAATTCCTTTTTTTCAGTGCATGTGGAATTGGAAAGTGCACAAAAAAGGTCTATGACAATTTTTGAAAACTTTCATTTTTAACCACTTTTTTGCATTTTAATTTTTCGAAAATCGATTTTTTGAGCACTTCCTCTATTTTACGACCAAAAATGACACAAGATATGTTTTTATGAAGAATATGATCTCAAATTTTGTCGTGAATAAGGTGCACTGGCACCTTCGCTAGACTTAATGAATCAGCATAACTTTTTTAGACTCATATTTTTGAGACAATTTTAATTTCATCACATTCGCTATTCACTCCTCTGCAAAATGGTCTATTACGCATCTGCCTAATGCCACCGTGGAACTCATCGTCAGATAATGCAATTGTCATATTTTCGATCAAAAATAAATGGATAATAACTATTGTGACCCAATTTACGGGCCAAAGAGATGAAGGGTGGCCATAGACATCTACATTTTATGATAGAGCGAAGAATTCTGTAGAACATATCTTCGTTTCAGAACATATCCCGGCCCGGCCCGCTGATGATTTTTACGGCCCGGCCCGGGCCCGGGCCTAATATAAATTAGCGGGCCTGGCCCGGGCCGGCCCGAATGGTAGGAGGCCCGGCCCGGGCCCGGCCTTATCGAACGCGGGCCAGCCCGGGCCCGGCAAGCATCTGAATTTAAAATCCGGGCCCGGCCCGGGCTTGTCCCGGGCCGGGCCCGGGCCTAATTTCTAGCCTTTCACGCCTAATGAAACGTCGGCATCCAAAAATAAGCCCGAATATATGATGGTTTAAACAAAACAAAATCCTGTTTTTTCGCGTTTTTGACCTGTTTTGATAGATTTGGGCAACGTCTGCAAAAATTACACGTATTTTTGATGAATTATATTTAACCCGCCCGTGTTTTTGCTCCACCTAAGCAAATTTTACGGTTGAAAACCTGGCCCGGGCCCGGCCCGGGCCGGGCCTTGGAAATCAGGGCCCGGCCCGTCCCGGCCCGACAGGCAGCGGGCCGGCCCGGGCCCGGCCCGCCACATATTTTTGGAAGTAGGGCCCGGGCCGGGCCGGGCCTACGAATGCAGGCCCGGCCCGGGCCCGGCCTGGACGTTACCGGGCCGGCCCGGGCCCGGCCTGGAGAGTTGCCGGGCTGGCCCGGGCCGGTTTTTGCCCACCCCTGGATACAACCCGAACAAATATCTTACCACCGACGGAAAAAGAAGGCTTGCGAGAAGAAATGCGCACTGCATTTTCTGTTGAATGAGAATCGCCGAAAGCTTCTTACTGACTTTTTCTTTTTTTTCTTAGATTCTTTCTTTTTTTTTCTAGATTCTTTTGCTAAATATAATTACTTATTTCGATGTATATTTGCAGAGCAATGGCTCTGGACGCGTCCGTACTTCGACCGCAATCATCAGCTGCGTGTCAGCGTGAATGACACTGACCTCTCCACTTAGCAGTTGTCCAAGCTGCGCGACAATATTAACAATTCCACTGGTTAGAGGAAGAAAGGGAAGAGAAAGAGGATTAGAAAATAGACTTGTTTGGATTGTGTTAAGATGTGTCTCAGCTTCTGAGATGCAAGAAGGAGTTCACCGGCGTCTCCGGGTCTACAACGAGTGGCGAACCCGCCAGACGTGCCGTGAGAATCCCATACCGACTTCGAGTTCGATCTCCCGCCCTCTCACATATGACCAGGAACATTGAAGATAATCCATCACTTGCTAGTAGAATGAGAGTAAAAATATGTCCAAATGTCTGACTAAACGCACCATACCTTACACAATGAAAATATATATGTATGTATCTACGAACGGGAATAATGCTATGATAGAAGACGATGCAACTTCGGACGAAGACTATTCATAATCTATTATTCAATCGTTATAATAAAGATATTGTCGAAACATAAACAATCGATTCAACAATACTTGTCGACAAATGGGACTTGTTTGGGTTCTCACCATCAGCCAAACAAGTCCGGAAATATGTGTGCGAGCTGATTCAGGGTGCGAAACATTGGTAACTGAGATAGCGAGAGAGAAAGAGAGAGAAAGAAGAGAGAGAGAGAAAGAGAGCAAAAGATAGACAGTGAAAAAGCCGATACGAGGAACAGCAACGAGAGGAGTGTAAAAAAAATGGCAGACAACTGATTTAAGCAGTTGGCAGGATTCGTCAGCCTTTCTTTCTTCGCTCGTCGTTCATGTTTGCGACTCCGACGGCCCATCATTCCTGAATTATAAGGCGATTTGTGTTAGGTGAAACTGGGTAAGGACATTTTCGAGCTGTTATGAGTTACACCGAGAGAGCCAGACTTGAGTCAAGGCAGGCAGCAAGGAGAAAACAATTTGCATATCCATGTTCGAGAGTCTCTTCTTCACTTTGGCATCGGTTTCTCTTTTCTGAACATGCACCCACGTCATTCACTGATTATTCTAATAGCTCAAGCTCCAACTTTTTCTTCTGCCATTGCTCTGCTCAGTCTGATGTATATCAAATGAAGTGCGCTCGAACGGAATTCATACAAAAGTACGATAACCAATTGTGTTCCATCAATTGCGGAGACTATTGCGGAACAGCGCTTGGTTTGTTTGGAAATTTTCATAGCCATTTTGTCAGAATTTAGATCGAATGAAAGTATAATTGTTAACTACATTTATCTTTTTATTCAACAATTCAGATTGCCTCGTGAATTGCGATGATTCGGTGTCTGTCGTTTACTGCCTTGGCCGCGGTTCTCATCTTCATCTTCTTCCCTTCCGCCGCAAATGCATTCATTGGTCAGTTTTGACTTCCATTCAGAAAAGAGGTTCTCATCTTGGCCAATGCCAACTCATCGTTGTATTGGGCAGAGAATAGTTATGTCTTAGGCGATGTTATCGGCGATCTTATGGGCGATGTTCCTCGCGCTCTCAATCCACCCAACGTCGAGGTTTCTTTTTCGTATTATCTCGACTTTCACAGCAAGCAACAATGTTACATTTTGAGTTTAATATGCACACATAAATGGACACTATAATGACAAGTTCAGTAAATTAATCTGCTCAAAGATACCTATGATAACATACAAATGTATCTATTTTTTCATGTAAATCAATAAATTGTGAGAAATAATTCCTTTTATCAGAGCCGCAATGCTGCTCTCCTTACGAAATAAAAACCATCACGGACGGTGATGAGTGGATTTGCGCATGATTGAAGATAATATCGATTGAATTCTGCAATTAAATGCCGTTTTCAATTCATGTATATTCATAATACATTTGCTGATAAAATATGTGAGCACATTGTCGTACCAATGAACTCACAGTTTAAAGGCATACTAATCGCCTTATAAATCAGCAATGACAAATTCAGGAATGGGAGAAGTGAACGACGAACGAAAAAAGGTTGATCTCTCATCCCATTTGTTTTCATCGTACTTTTCCGTTTGTTTCTGTTCTCCCCCCCCCCCCCCTTTCTCTCTCTATGTTATATGTACTCTGCTCAACAACTAAGGTTACACCGGCAGTAGGTTAGCGGTAACAGGTCCCTCCTTCTTTGTCGGATTGGGGAAGCCGCCGCCTGATTCGATTAACTTTTGCAAGATGAACGACATGTGCAGCACCCAAAAGTTGAACGCAGAACAAAAAGAATGCTTAAAGGAGCTTGAAAGTCGCTAACTCCTTGCACGAAATGCCTGCTCTGTAATGACCGTAGTTATGAGCAATGGCAATTTGCCAAGATCCTTGCTCTCTGTTAAGCAAGCGTTTGCTTGAACAATTTTAAATTGGCGATTTGCGTCCGGTAGTGAATCAACGAGTTTGTCGGCATTTTTTTCACGGGCAATGGAACCATCTTTCACCCTCGCTGGTCAACCTATGCTCCGACAAACCTTTTTTTTAGACCATAATTTTGTTGGCGACAACTGTTAAATCTAAAGTCCTGTGTAATACATTAATGTTTCCTTAGGATCAGGCGACGCTTTTCAGATGAAAAATACTTCTTTAACTTTTAGTTTAGTAAATTGACTCTTTGCTGATGCACTCGCAAGCTCAATCCGGACACATTCACAGATCCTTATTGTTAGAGTAAAAAAATTGGGTTTTCGCCTCCTTTAAGCATTGAAGTTCGTCCATCCAACAACATTAGCGTTCAATTCCAGTGCAAGCAAAGCTGGAGTTAAGCGCAGCGACGATGAGTTCGTCGCTAGTGAAATAGCAGCCGGAGAATTAGAGAGTAGCTCTTTAACGACGAGCTCGACGTCGAACGATTTCTCGCTTTACAATTTGACAAATAATTCCCTACACCCTGATTCTTATCTCAGACATGTTATACTAACATGTCTGGGTGGTTCATTGGTTGCCCTGTGACATTGTGGGCATTTTGACCGAGTTCGCTCCCCGAGATGTGCATTAGTTTCAACTTTCACTCTAACATCATCCAGGCTCGACGATAGAATATATTATATCGACGATAGAATATCCAGCGCTGAACGCGTATTGATAGATTGAACATCGTCGGCAATTCAACGCAACCTTGACCAAGACTGAGTGCACGGCTTGCCTTCCTCTTACTCTACATCAACCTTATGACTGCCAGGTACTAATTATCTGTTGATAAATAAGTTGTTGTATTTCTCCTTGAATGGACAAGTATTGAACATATAGGCGTTCAAGTATTTATTAAATCAGGATAATCAGATAAGTCAGGTCCGGAGGACTTGTTGGTATTTGGGAATTGCGGGAATGTGTATTTGAGAGGGGAAATCATTGTGCCATTGAGAGAGTCTCTGTGTGCCATTCAATTCTCCCACTCTTGCGGTCATTTACCTTTACCTTTACCCTTGTCACTCCGGTCATTCTTTGAAAGAAGGAGATTTGTAATGAGATAACGTTTTTGTTGCTTTCGATTTTATTCGCAATTGAATGAAAACAGTATTTTTCATTGTAAATAAGCGTAATGACAAGGAAACACTGCTCATTGTCAGGCTGTTCTTTATTGATTCTTTATATTGGATATGAGTGTTCTAAAGGGATGTAAGAATGTTGACTAATCAGCACTTTATTTACCAGAATCAGCTACAATTTTTTTTGTGGCATCTGAAGGGAAAAGATTGAGCAGTGGTCTTATTGTTAGATTGGTGACCCGTCCGACGGCGTTGGAACTGTTGATGCGGTCGGTTCAAGGGCCGTGGTTACGGTGGTAGGCACTGTGTCAGGCAAAAGGCGTGAATTATGACTTTTTGCCTCCTTGAATGCACTAACCAAGGACGGCGCATGTCACGTGCGGATTCACGTAAGAGGATACCCCATCGTCGCTCGCCCACAGCTTGTTTGCTGAAGTGCACGTGAGCATCGAGAAGATTGCACTGGTGTAGGAATCTGCCGCCTAAAGTGGAGAGTACACTATTAATCTCGTAATTATCGCTGCCTTCGACAAAATAAACTGCAAACAATTTCCCGTTGGGTATTTTCGTTTGCCGGAATTGTCTTGAGGCAACAATGTTTAAATGGCACAAGGATGCACCGATCCATCGTAGCCATTCCGGCAGCGCAGAGTCATGCAGCCGCTGGACGAGTCCGTCTGGATCTGCACCTCGGTGTCGCATAAGTAGCCTTCCGGACACGTGGATGCCATGGTGTAGGTGCACTGATTGCAGCCTGAATCGTAAGTCTTTGACGGTATGACTAGAAAGCATTTTTTTCCAAATACATAAATGTATTTGGAATATACCAATTATCGTTTTTGAATTTTTAGCATTTTGGCGTTTTTTTTTGCCAGTTCCAAAGATTGTACCAGAAGAAGATGTTGTTTCTGTATCCGTCGGTGTGGAAACTGTTGATGTGGTCGTCGGTTGAATGGTCGTGGTTACGGTGGTGGACTCTGTGTCAGCCAAAAAGGCGTTAACAAAAGAATGTGTTTTGGTCTCTTTGATTGCACTAACGAAAGACGGCGCATGTCACTAGCGGATTCGTGTAAAAATCCCACCGGTCCCCATCGGGGTCCGACCACTCATTGTTATCTGAAACACACTCGAGCTTCGAGCCGAATGAAGCGACCGAACCGCTGGAACGTGTCACCTAAAGTGGAGAGTCCACCATTAATCTTGTAATTATCGCTGCCATCGGCCAAAATAAACTGCAAACATTTTCCCGTAGGGTATTTTTGTTTGTCGCAATTGTCTTGACGCAACGCAACAATTTTTAAATGACACAAAGATGCACCGATCCGTCGTAGCCGTTCCGGCAGCGCAGAGTCTTGCAGCCGGAGAACGGGTCCTGCTGGATCTCCACCTCAGTGTCGCATGCGTAGCCCTCCGGACAACTGGATGCCATGGTGTATGTGCACTGATTGCAGCCTGAGTCCTCATTGACGGAATGGCGAGAAAGCATTTTTCCAAATTATTGTTTTGGAATATACCAATGTTTTAGAAAATAACAATAATTGTTGTTTTTAGGATATACCAACATACCAGGGATGACTGTTGATGTGGTCGACGGTTGAATGGTCGTGGTTACGGTGGTGGACTCTGTGTCAGCCAAAAAGGCGTTAACAAAAGAATGAGTTTTGGTCTCTTTGATTGCACTAACGAAAGACGGCGCATGTCACTAGCGGATTCGTGTAAAAATCCCACCGGTCCCCATCGGGGTCCGACCACTCATTGTTATCTGAAACGCACTCGAGCTTCGAGCCGAATGAAGCGACCGAACCGCTGGAACGTGTCACCTAAAGTGGAGAGTCCACCATTAATCTTGTAATTATCGCTGCCATCGGCCAAAATAAACTGCAAACAATTTCCCGTAGGGTATTTTTGTTTGTCGCAATTGTCTTGACGCAACGCAACAATTTTTAAATGACACAAAGATGCACCGATCCGTCGTAGCCGTTCCGGCAGCGCAGAGTCTTGCAGCCGGAGAACGGGTCCTGCTGGATCTCCACCTCAGTGTCGCATGCGTAGCCCTCCGGACAACTGGATGCCATGGTGTATGTGCACTGATTGCAGCCTGAGTCCTCATTGACGGAATGGCGAGAAAGCATTTTTCCAAATTATTGTTTTGGAATATACCAATGTTTTAGAAAATAACAATAATTGTTGTTTTTAGGATATACCAACATACCAGGGATGACTGTTGATGTGGTCGACGGTTGAATGGTCGTGGTTACGGTGGTGGACTCTGTGTCAGCCAAAAAGGCGTTAACAAAAGAATGAGTTTTGGTCTCTTTGATTGCACTAACGAAAGACGGCGCATGTCACTAGCGGATTCGTGTAAAAATCCCACCGGTCCCCATCGGGGTCCGACCACTCATTGTTATCTGAAACGCACTCGAGCTTCGAGCCGAATGAAGCGACCGAACCGCTGGAACGTGTCACCTAAAGTGGAGAGTCCACCATTAATCTTGTAATTATCGCTGCCATCGGCCAAAATAAACTGCAAACAATTTCCCGTAGGGTATTTTTGTTTGTCGCAATTGTCTTGACGCAACGCAACAATTTTTAAATGACACAAAGATGCACCGATCCGTCGTAGCCGTTCCGGCAGCGCAGAGTCTTGCAGCCGGAGAACGGGTCCTGCTGGATCTCCACCTCAGTGTCGCATGCGTAGCCCTCCGGACAACTGGATGCCATGGTGTATGTGCACTGATTGCAGCCTGAGTCCTCATTGACGGAATGGCGAGAAAGCATTTTTCCAAATTATTGTTTTGGAATATACCAATGTTTTAGAAAATAACAATAATTGTTGTTTTTAGGATATACCAACATACCAGGGATGACTGTTGATGTGGTCGACGGTTGTATGGTCGTGGTTACGGTGGTGGACTCTGTGTCAGGCAAAAAGTCGTGAAGTAAAGAATGAGTTTTTTGCTACTTGAATGCACTAACCAAAGACGTAGCATATCACTCGCGGCTTATAGTACAAGTCCCCATTGTTGTCCTTCCACTGATTGCTCTCTGAAGTGCACGTGAGCGTCGAGCCAAATGAATAGATCATGCCGAAACTTGTCTCCTAAAGTGGAGAGTCCACTATTAATGTCGCAATTATCGCTGGGTTCGGCAACGATAAACTGCAAACAACTTGCCTTTGGGGGTTTTTTTTCAGGCGGAATGGTTTTGAGGCACCAATTTTTTTTTAATGACACAACTACAAAGTTTGCACCCCTCCTTCGTAGCCGTCCGGGCAGCGCAGCGTCATGCACTTGGTCGCCGGGTTCGTCTCGATCACCGCTGAGCTCGAACACGAGCGGCTCTCAGGGCACGTGGGTTCCATGGTGTACGTGCACTGATCGCAGGCTGAATCGTACTTCGTTGACTGTGTGGCGAGAAACAATTTTATTGTTTCAGAACATTAGAGAAAATAAACGAAATAAAAATATTCATAATGGTATTCGGAATTCTGAAAGCTCTCTTTCATAACGGAATGCGGAAGTCGAAATCTGGAAGGGGAAAAGAGCGGAAATCGGAATTCCGAAACCCCCTGATACCGACGAACATTTAATAACAGTGCATCGCTTTTGTTTCTGTGGCACGAATCTTCAGGGTTGGCTGTCAATTTCCAATCAATACTACATGGGTTTAGCAATGAAAACATATACCCGGGGCTGTTGTTGTCGACGTCACCGTCGTTGTTGTGGTGGCTTGAAAGAATGAACAATTAGCTATTTCATAATTTGTTTAATTTGGTTGCTCACTGAGGAAATTTCATATAAACGTGTCGCTTTGTGAATAATCAAGCATATCCTTCATTGTGAACTGAATCGTGCGATAAATTGTCTACACGTTCATGTTCAATCTTGCTTTGAATTAGTAAGCAATGTAAGTATTACCTGAAGTTGTCGTTGTCGTGCTCGTGGATGTAGTTGGTGGATGTGTGCCTAATTTGAAATATGTCAGATGTATGTATATATCTGACATATTTCAAATACTTGTCGGTGACATTTACTACATATATTCCGATATCTAGAGATCGCAAAAGGTTATGCGTGATATTTATGAGATATGCACTCTCATTTTCGATCATTGAAAAGATCAGTCACCTTCATGATTAACGTTGTTGAAACTGGAAAGGAGAACGAAACTCAGCGGTAATCTATTAGAATTTTCCTGACCACTCCAGTCGCGGCTGTCTTATTCACATACTCTCTCACACTTTTGTCAAGGAAAAAGGCGGGAATTCAAACGTGTGTTTTTGGCTAATTGGATGCACCAACCAAAGACGGCGCATGTCATCTGCGGATTAGCGTAAAACGTGCCCGCGTAGTCCTTCCACTGATTGTTCACCGAAGTACACGTGAGGGTCGAATCGAGTCGAGTGAACGTGCCGTCGGAGCGTGTCACCTAAAGAGGAGAGTCCACTATTATTCTCGCAATTATCGCAACCTTCCGCAAAGATGCCTGCACACATAAATTCCCTTTTCTGGTGCACGGCAATTCAAACTCCTCGGCCATGTGAAATGATTGCGCGGTTTGTCAGCATTATGTATGCTAGGATTCGCCCCTCTGCGGTCTCATCAATGCGGAGAAGTTTAAAAAATAAAACGCGGTCCAACAGCTACGCTGTCATGTCTGTACGCTACCAAATTCAAATCTTTGATATACGCGGCCAAATTGCGCGTCAAAGATTTCAATTTGCCTTCGCACTGCCATGCTCCGCCCACTTCTCCGGAGCCATGAATCAACGCTTGTTGATGACCACTTTTATGAATGGCCGTGAAGCGTGTGGTGTGAAGCTGCGACAGGCAATAGTTCTTGAAACGAATACATAAATGAATGTGCAGCATCGTAATAGCAAGGTGACGAAAACAACATGCTTCTCTTGCCCTTTCATTCGGCGCTCCTTTTTAATAAAAAACGACTACAATCTATGTTTGTACCGATGCGGTGTAGCCGTTCGGGCAGCGCAGCGTCGAGCAGTTGGTGTACGTGTTCATCTCGAGCAGCGCCGAGCTCGCGCACGAGTAGCCGGTCGGACACGTCGATGACATGGTGTACATGCACTGATCGCAGCCTCAATCATTGTTTAGAAGATACAAAGTACCAACATCAAAAAGTCCAAAATGGTTAAATTCTCTTAAAATAAAGACAATTCCGAGATCATTGAACATTCCACATCATTTCCATGCTAACTTGGAAGATTCTTGCAATTGACCGCTGTCGGATAGATGATTTTGTTGTTCGCATAGAAGGAGCCACTCGTGCAGTTTATCTTGTCCGCCGTCAGCCACGAAAGACCGGTCTTGTACTGCAACGATGACGACTCAGCATCATTATTTTGTGCTATTTTGAACATTTCTTCTGCGCAATTGGACTTTAGGCAATTTCACGATGATAAGCGAAAAACAGTTATGGTTGTTTAGAGTTATCTTCACGCAGAAGATATGACAAAAACCATTCCAAAAAAAAAGATTTCTTTTGTATACTCTCCAGGACTAAATTTTTTCGTGATTTGACTGACAACTGGCTGCGCAAATGGCTGAAGACACGAGACGATGCATGCGTCCTCTCGCAGTTTGCTCGGATCACAAGTCGCGCCCGTCTGGCAGTTCGCGCTGCCCGTCGTGCCATTCGCCGCCGGAATGACCTTGTTGCACGAGCAGGAATCTGCGAAGGTGGCGGGTGGACAAATGGCCGCAGGAAAGGACAGAGTCCCATGACATTGAGCGCGTCTTTCAAGGATGTACTTTGGAAATATTTTTGCAATAATACGAAAGCCCATAACACTACTCTTGATAAGACAAGACGACTAAGAAGTGGCCGGGATCTCAGGATGTCACGAATGGAAAGTTGAACTGACCGAAGTATGCATTTGCGGCGGAAGGAAAGAAGATGAAGATGAATAACACTGCCAAAGCAGCAGGCGACAAACTCCAAATCATCACCATTTAAGCGGATATCTGAATTGCTGAATAGTTATTATATATTTAATTAATATATTTAATAATTAACAAATAATTATAATTCGATCTAAATGCTGACTGAGTTGTTGGAAAACTTGCCAGACAAACCAAGAGGTGTTCCGGAGAAGGGCAAATGCACCGCGACTGATGGAACTCAATTGGATGGCGTACTTTTATGTGGATTCCGCTCGAATTCACTTCATTTGATATGCAGCTCATTGAGCAGCGCAACGGTGGAAGATGACTTGAGTATTTAGAATAATCAGTGATATTCAGTGATGAGTGTGCTTGTTCAAGCGAGAGAAACCGACGTTAGAGTGAAGGGAAGTGACACCCGACCACGTCAAGCAAACAAAGGTTCCTCCTCTGGCTGGTGCTTGGCAACGTCGACTTTGACTGTAGCCCGGCTCTCTCTCGGTGCAGCACATTGCCGTTCCAATGAAATCACAGTTTAAATGCATACTAATCGCCCTATAATTCAGGAATGACAAATTCAGGAATGAGAGAAGTGAACGGCGAACGAAAAAAGGTTGATCTCTCATCCCATTCGACGTTAACTTTTTTTCATCTGTACTTTTCCGTTTGTTTCTGTCTCTCTCTTATGTTATATGTATGTACTCTGCTCAACAACTAAGGTTACACCGGTAGTAGGTGGTTAGCGGTAACAGGTTAGAAATTTATTGAAAAAAGTCATTTAACCTTTTTGGAGAGATTCATGCATGGACTTGAGCTTTGGCGGCTCGCTGTTCGTCAAGGGCGCCATCTCTTTCCAACAACAACGATCAATATATCTTTCGTCAAATATTTGCGTGAACAAGTTACTAACAAGGGAATGGTCTATCCAAAAGGTGAGGGATCGCAACGAATTGTGATTCTTCGAAAGGTAAAGTCCAAAATGAATTCCCAATTAATTTAGTTTTTACACATTAGGCAATAGGCACCAAAAATCGATTGAAATTTGCTTTCCGACAGGGAAAAGTCTCTATGTATATGAAAAGTCAATCATCTCAATAATCGCCCTATCGTCGTGGGTCGGGGACCACGGCTTGGGGGCAGCCGCCGCCTACATACATACATACACAATTTGTCACTCATGACGGTACCGTCTGATTTGCTTTTCGATGTAGTCAACAACCTGCTTCACTGCGTGGTCGCGTATCCTGTTCGCTCTCGTTTTCACCGACATTAACCTTTTAAGTGGCTCCTCAAGCTGGTCATCAACTCAGTCTTCTTCGAGCATTTACGTAATTTATATACTTACATTCCTCTTGTTGTAAATACATCGAATATTGAAATGGATTACTGTTGAGTTTCGCCTGCTCCTTTAAATGCTCATCACTCGCCCAGGTGAACGGCGACAGCAACAGAAACTAATACTTCTCGTTTCAGGGAAATTCAACTGTTCGTTTGACATTTCCTTTAAGAGAGACTTTCTGGTTGGA
This sequence comes from Allodiplogaster sudhausi, assembly GCA_945643635.1. Taxonomy (NCBI): domain Eukaryota; kingdom Metazoa; phylum Nematoda; class Chromadorea; order Rhabditida; family Diplogasteridae; genus Allodiplogaster; species Allodiplogaster sudhausi. The sequence continues at coordinate 880,353 of CALZFC010000291.1, read as the reverse complement.
GATACTCTATTCTCGCAGCTCGCAAAAACCAACTACGTGAAAATAGAGTGCGAAGGTCCGCTGCAATTTGAAGACTCACATAATTTTTCGGTGCTTTCCCTCTTGATTTTTCTCTAGCAATAAGACGCCAACAAGAAAGGCGCATTGTCTCTTTTCTTCTTGCATTGTCTCTTTTTGCGTACGCCGGCTTAGTCGGATTGAGTTACGGCAATCGACTCGTTTCACTTCCACAACTTCGTTATTCAATGGAGTCCTAGGTCGTGTTTTGTCAGCTGGAGGAGAGACGCGAGGGAGAAGCTTAGAAAATGACGGAGTGTTAAAGAGGTAGACGAGGAAGAAGTAGTCAAGAGAGAGAGAAGGAGAGAGAGAGAGAGAGGGAGAGAGATAGAGATAGAGAGAGAGAGAGAGAGAGAGAGAGAGAGAGAAATGTTGGAACTTGGCTACACACAGAGAAGAAAAGTTCGGACTTTGTAAGTTCGGTCGCAATTGTTCCGAAAAAAGTTCGGACATTAAAAGTTCGCGGGACACATGTTTCCACCCATGTAACAATTAGTTCCAAACGGTGCTCGAACTTTGAAAAGTTATCATTGTTCCGATTTTTTAACCAGTCCGTTCAATCAAAATTTCGAACTCTAGTTCAACGGCGCAGAAATATGGTCAGACGTACAACTTGCGAACAATGTTTTCTATTGATACGTTGATGTTTGCATTTGCTTTTTATGTTCATACCAATGCTTCCATGTTTCCAAATCTTTTTTAGGCTTTCGTTTGCCTTCGGTAGGCACAGATGAGTGTGCCGACTGAAGATGACGATTATCGGTCGTCCGATGACGAAGACTACGTGCCGGAGGACGCGGGCGACGATGTTGAAGGGCCATCAGGTCGTTTCTCTTCTCAATTTCACGTTCGCTATCCACATTGTCTTATAAGATCTTCTTGTTGAAGAAGGTTGGTAATATTTTTCAAGAGTAACTGAATAGTACCACTTCGCTTTATATTGTTATTTCTTAAAAAAAAAGGTTTTCTAAGATTCATATGCTATAAAATTAAATCTCTATACCATCCCATACAATAATCATCTTTATCTCTGCTTAGGTTTATACGAGGTTTATATTTTTCTTCTAATGTTTTCTCTAACTGTGCACTCATGATTTCCTTCTTGGAAGGCTTATAATAAGCGTGAATATTGTCCAGGTGACGAGTGCGAGGAGGTCGGGCCGGATGGTACGTCAGGCATTTCTGGAAAGAGGCTGAGCGCTGCGAAGGCGCGAAAGCCTGTCGATGATCATGCGAGGTTATTCCAGCAGCCCGTAATAGAACCGCCTTTTACTTTAGGGTTGGGCAATAAACCAGTTCTTTTTTGAATTATATTAAATACTTTTAAACGGAACAACTAAAAGTTCGCGGGGCGAAACAATATTGCTCCGTGGCGATTTGTTAACAAATTGTTCCGCGTAATTGTTACCAGCGCGGTAACTTTCTTCTCTGTGTGTACAAGGGCCTGCTCAGGTTTTCGCCAGTTGCTCTTCCACACAATTGGTCTTTTTCGGCGAAGTCGACCCATTCCTGGCCTCGGCTCGGGCTTCTGTTTCTCTCATCAGCTCCGAGTCTCTTTTCTTATCCGTTGAGAAAAGCCTTTCCTTGGAGTGAGAAAGGAGATGGAAAAGCGTAGGCTGCATAGGATAAAACTGCAACGCAGCAAATCAATGGAGCAGGTGATTGTATTCGCGACGATGTACTCAAATAGTGTAAAGCTTCGTTGGCGGCAGATAGTTTTACGCTTCTCGAAAAAGACCAGAATTTGGAAATGTACTTGGTCATGCTGACTCGGATACCCGAAATTATGCAAGACTAATTATCCTTCTTCCTCATTGTGTAAGAAATCATGAGCATATTATCTTGACAAAAGTTTTTCACTTGACTGCTTGTATTAATGTCCTACAATGTAGGAAAGCCCTAAAATATTTATGAAACAACTACTCCCATAAAAAAAACTATATCCCAATACACTATTGTGGTAAATTGTTGCTATTCCGGAATTCTCAGCTTGAAAGAGATTCAAGGAACAAATAGCTGCATAGATGAAATTGGATAATTACAACTAGAGAAAATGGACTCGAAAAAATATGAAGACTCTTCGGCACTGAACTATCACTTACAGGTAGGCAACTTCATGAAACACGAACAAAATAATGGGAAATGCTAGAATAAAAGAAAAATATAGTTAAAAAAAAGAAATATCGCTATAATTGAATTCCTACGAGTGGCGGGTTCGCATATACATAATTTTAAGACCATTAACAGGATGATATTGCAAGTAACTTTCACACACTGGTTTTCAATTTGCATTCTCAGAAAGACTACATCAATTTAGACTTGAAATGCCTTTACAAGTTAATGAACATTGCTAATTGTCTGCTGAGATGTTTGAAACGGTTGGGGATTGCTTGATCCTTCGGATAGAGGAAGAGTGAAATGAAAGAGGGAGTGTACGAGAGTGAGCGAGACCCTCGCCGGCTCGCGTCGCCTGCGCCGCTGCGAGGGCTGCCAGGGGCTATCAGCCGTTTTGCGTCGTCTGGCATTTGATTCCAATAACATGATCGTCTCCAACATCATGCGGGACAGGGCCGAAGCACTCGATTACGGCGGGGTTTTCCATCTAATGGCAAAAACTCAAGAAATTGATCTCTCTTTAATATGCAGACACATGAGCAAAATCGATAAAAAAATGATAATTAGGCATAATAAAAATGATGACCTTTTCCAATTTGAAGCTAAAATAGGTGCCTCTGCAGCTCGCCACCTCATGACAGCTCTCATCGACTGAGTTCATTGAATAGCACCTATAGTTGAATGTGCTTTTTAAATAAACATTGCCAGATCTCTTCAAGATTTTCATGCGCCCCTTATTAGAGAACGGTACTCAACCGTAGTCTATATGAATTTCTGATTATCGTAGTGGCGTCTCTCTAACCATAAATCCCCCACTCTTGAGTCAGGATGAAAATCTCGAACTCAAGATTTAATTTTGAGCACTTTGAATCTGAGTGTCCAGCTGCATGTTTCCACACTTTTTTTACCAGCCTTGCCAGAAGATCCCAAATCTCGTTGCATCTGGTTAACCCTTGTTGTTGAATCATCGATTTGCAAGACCACGGGTTGCATGCTGAAACGTAGCAATTAAAACGTAGCTTTAAAAAGTAGTATCAGGGATCGCCGGCCCTGACACATGCCTGTCGCCTTGGGCCATAGCGCAAAAACAACGACCACCCTTACGAAACTCAATATATCTACTTGGTTATCTAAATCATTGTAAGCGTTTTCCACAAAGAAACCAGTTTTGGTCGTCGTTGAGGCTGCGATTGTTGTGGCGTGAGAAGTTGCCGTTGTCGTGGCAGCCATTGCAATGTAAGACGAGGAGGACAAATGAACTGTTAACCATATTTACGCTCTGTTGATCATTCTATTTATTTAAAGGAACTATCCATTGAGTTTAGAACCCGCTTGTGGAGAACAATCGTTTGAATTATCGCATGCTATTGCAAAAAGTTTTGGCGGTATGCTACACAGAATCCATTACAACAAACTAGACTTTGTGAGTCTTTTTCTCTCTGCCTCTCTTCTCTTTCCTCGAATTTCAAAAGTGGCTTGCCGCTTCGCACCTAGCTTTAACCTTCTTTCTGATAGAATGAGGGTGGCATGGGGAGAAAATATTCAAGCGTTGATGACGTCACTCCATAAATTCTACAGAAATGTGGTTTTTCTCCTCAGGGCCCATTCAGGACTGCTTCTTGCTTTTCCTAACGATGTTTCTAGTTGGACTGGATAGTATTACCAAAAAATACAACCACATTGTAATCTCCATGGACAGCTCCTTTAACTTAACACAGAACTATTTAAAGATGAAGAAATTGCAGAGAAATTCTTGAAAAAACATCGAAAAGTGAGAGGCAACCAGATTTGGTCATCGAGTAAACTGCGGCTGTGCTGGGGAGAGAAGTGGCCGTTGACTCATTGTTCTGCGCATCCCCGTCAGAGATGCATGTGATTCTAATAACATTCCATCCCTCGTCTGTTAAATAATCGCCGGCGCACGCGAGTTCGGCGAGGTTGGCATCCTTCTGAGTAAAAATAAACAATCTCACTGATCAAATTCTACATATTTTTAAAATGTATGCCTTGCAAATCAATATACTGTTATACACATTTCCCTCTGACTGTAAATATACTCAAGAAGTCGATCGTTCTCACGTATATAAGGAAAATAGGTAAACAATGATGATAAGACATAATAAAAACGATGTCCTGGTAGTCTTCCTTGATGAGGACAAAATAGGTGCCTCTGCAGCTCTCCACCATTTGACAGAGCTCATCGGCAAAGTGTGGTGAAGAGCACCTATTGTTGAATTTAATGTTTACATAACCAAATTATTATGTGCCACGTATTAAAGGAGCACGATAGTCGACCGTAATCTATTTGAATTTTTCCTGCCTACATATCGTAGCAGTGTCCCTATAAATCATAGGAGTCAGGAAGAAAATCACAAACTCAAGATTGACTTTTGACCACATCTGCGTATCTGGTTTACTAATGCCAAATTTTTCGTGAATAACCCGCCTGTTCAGAAGACCCACAATGTTGCGGCATATGATATAATCTAGTTGCTGAATCATCTCAATGCAAGCAGACAGGTTGCATGCTGAAATGTAGCAATTAAAACATACATAGCATTAAATAATGGTGCTAGGTGTCGCCGGCCCTCCCACATGCCATGCTTTACGAAGCTGAAACATATGTATACCGTTTTTGATCGTCGATGCCTCTGCGGTTGTGCTGGCGAGAGAACTTGTCGTTGGCTCGGTAGTCGGTTCTAATACTGGGAGAGAAATGAAATATTAACCAGATTTATGAACGGATGATCTTTTTATTTATTTCATTTAGAAGACAACTATATAAAGATGATGAAGTTTCCGAGAAGTTTCTTTCAAAAGCCTCGAAAAGAGAGCACAATTCCATAAAGCCACACCAGTTTTGGTCGTCGATGCCTCTGCGGTTGTGCTGGCGAGAGAAGTTGTAGTTGGCTCGGTTGTCGGTTCTAATACGGGGAGAGAAATGAAATATTAACCAGATACATGAACGGATGATCTTTTTATTTATTTCATTTAGAAGACAACTATATAAAGATGATGAAGTTTCGGAGAAGTTTCTTCCAAAACCTCGAAAAGAGAGCACAATTCCATATAGCCACACCAGTTTTGGTCGTCGATGCCTCTGCGGTTGTGCTGCCGAGAGAAGTTGGCGTTGACTCGGTAGTCGGTTCTAATACAATGAGGAAATGAAATATTAACCATATTTATGCTGTCATGGTCATTATATTTATTAAATTTAAACAAAACTAGAGATCAGAAAATTGCCGAGGAATCTTTCAAAAGCCTCGAAAAGTAAGCCCAATTCAATAAAGGCACCAGTCATGGTGGTATTTTAAAGAAGCATTCTTTTCCTTCTCTACAACACAAGCGCTAGTTTTCGTACTGTAAGACGCTCTTACCAGCAACCTCTTTGCTGTGCCTCTTACAAATCCTCCAGGACTCCTTTATCACTCTCGCCCAACTCTCTCCCTGCACTCTCCCTCGCAGTGCTCCTTTCCAATCTTTCTTCCTTATCATCACTCCACGATCCGAACACCGCTGGAACCTAGAAGGAGGGGGACAGAGGGAACGACGATCTTCGAGTAGAGATCCGAAAAGCTTGTGATGAGTAGATGCGATGCGGGAACACAAGCGATGAACACGAACACAGAACACGAACCGAACTGTTTATTCACCAGTAGAAGGGGGATTATATAGGAAAGTATGCTGAAGTACTTTGTGGACTTCTGGGTGAAGTCAGGGTGGCCGGCCAGGCCGATCCGGTGGCCGTGGCCTACTCTGGAGGCCGGGGGTCAATTGACTACAGTTCGCGGTCCTAAAAAAACCATCCTCCAAGGATGTCACCACTCTCGATATTCGGCTTGAAAAGGCGTGTTCAAATATATTTGAATTTGTCTTATTTGTTTAAAGAGTGGTGAGGTACGATATTTTGAATGGGGTTTTCTCCAACGCAATTTTTAAAGACTTTTTTTCTTCAGCTTTGTGGCCGGAGCCAGTACCGGGGGCTAGGTCCGGGGCTAGGCCGACCTCTGGGGACAGGGCCGGGCTGGTGTACTTCGGAGATGAATAGAGCAGGTATAATTATTACCAATTACAACTTTGTATGCCAAGTCACGTCTTCTACTAACATACACACAACTCCACAACAAAAGATGAAGAAATTGTAGCGAACATTCTTTAAAATTCCTTAAAAAAGTGGGCACACTGCCATAAAACAACCATTTTTGGTCGTCGATGCCTCTGAGGTTGTGTTTGCGAGAGACGATGCAGTTGACTTGGCAGCCGGTTCTAATACGAGGAAGAAAAGGAAATACTAACCATATTTATGCTCCGATAATCATTCTATATAATTCATTTAAAACAAAACTATTTTAAGATGAAGAAATTGCCGAGAAATGTTTTTCAAAAGCCTCGGAAAATAATCATTATTCCACCTGTGCACTGATCAGCGTACACCTTCTCGTAGACAAGGGTACCGTTATCAATGCTCCCGCTAGAGGAGCAGCCACTGTTTGCCGTGAAGTGAAGAATCGAGCACGACTCGGTTGCCTTGGAAGATTAATTATCATGATTTATTAGACAAATTAAACACGTTTTGGTCTCGCAAAATAAACGATTAATTGATTAAAAGTTCGCAGAAATTCAATCGAACCAGGCATTAGTTGGCACAACTCAAGATCTCATCTCTCAGCTTCATGGTTGTTATATCAGCATCGAGAAGGCTGTGGTCGCTGCCAAGATTCATCGCCTTCTGAATGCTTGAATACTATGGCGCCATTAATAATTTTAATTCTTGGACTTTCGCTCATATTTCTAATGTTGTTATTACTTTGTAAGGTTAAATAAAGTAGTTCTGAACTGAACCTCCTTCTCTGCCGCACAAGTTATTCCGATGAGCAACACCAGCAGGCGCATTTCGAGTCGGCTGCTTCGAACAATAAACATTTGAAAAATACGAAGCAAACTTTCCATGTCTTTGGAGAGCACTTATCGTCCGTGCTTCTTTCCATTAGCGTTTTCCTTGCCGTCTCCCAGGGCCACAAAGTAGAAGGGGCACGATAGGAAAGACAGTTCGTTTCAGCGTGCATAGTAACATGTGAAAGCGAGGCAGGACCGTTTTATCTGTAGCAAGTGTTTTTTTTTGCTTCTTCCCTCCGTTCTGTTTCACTGTAGGCTTGCTGATGGGGGTCACTTCTCTGTGGGGTACCGAAAATTGCTATGGATCTAATGTGTAATTAATTTTAGAAGAGAAATGGATCAATTAGTCAGCATAATTTGGTAAAGCTTAAAGTAGGGCCATCACCGAAAAGTATTTAATGCAGGTACGAATTGCCCCGTCTGCCCTGTGATTCCTCACTCTCCTTTTCGCGTGCTATTTCGCAGGTCGCACAAACCCGCTGCGTGAAAATAGCACGCGTGAATGAGAGTGCGAAGGGCCGCGGCAAGTTGAAATATCACATAATTTTTCGGCGATCGCCCTCCTTTAAATGGAGACTCATGGCAGGCCATTTATCATTTTACTATGAAAGAAAGCCTATCGATCTGCTTTGTTCGTTAACGTCCCCGCTCCAGAAATGGACCGCCGACTACTTTCCACTCCGCCTTCCACCACGGAAGTATTCTGCGACACCGCGCTACGATGACACGTGGCATGTACAGTAAACGAGGCTGAGAAAAACGACGGACGGAAGTCGGATGGTGCATAGAGATAGTGAGACAGAGACAAAGACAGAGGGAGTGAGACAAAGAGAGAGAGAAAGAGAGAGAACGATAGGGAGGACAGTGTGAGAAAGAGAAGGTGAAGGAGAAAAAAAGACGGAGAGAAAGAGGGAGTGAGAGGATGTATAGTAACATGTGAATGGGAGGCAAGAGCGTTTACTCTGTATCTAAAGTTTTTTCTTGTTAAATGTATCTAAAAGAGTAAGAAGGTGAGCCGAAGTAACAATAAGATTCCTAATAAAGATTTCAGATCGTAAATAATAAAATTGACTGTAAAAACTGACACTGAGAAACAGATTAAGGGCTATATTAGCGCGCTAATCGCGATGGGTGCTAAAATGGGCCTGCCTATTACACTTATCCCCTCGTTCATATTCTGGTGCATTCATGTGCATTATAATTATGCAATCAAGTAATAATTACCGTGATCATTTCCTGGCCTCATAAGTCTGCCTATCAGTGCTCATGTTGTGCGTTTTCTCTTCCCATTCCTCGCACTATTCTGTGGTTGCCGTCACGCAGTTTGTTGAATAAAGTGTTCTTGCGACAGTTCCACTCCTATTCACACCAGGGCGACAGCGAAGAAGCCGGCGAGCTTCGTTGCAAGAGTTCAATTATTGACGAGCATGTATGAAGATTCTCAATGGAGCTCTTGTGCTTTTCTTGTCAACGCTGCCATTTCAGCACTCCTCTTCATCTTATTCATCGTATTCATTGCCTGTCTTTGGAGCAATTATCGTCCGAGCTTCTTTCCATTAGCTTTTTCCTTGCCGTATCCCAGGACCACGAAGTAGAAGGGGCTCATATCTGTAGGAAAGACAGTCGGTTCAGCATGGATTGTAACGTGGGAAAGCGAAGCATGACCGCTAATTTTGTAGCTAATTTTTTTCTTTTTATAAATTGATCTAAAAAGTATAAGAATTGACAAAGGGTGAGTTTCATAATAAAGTTTTCAGATCATAGTATGACAATATTAGAATTTTGTATCCACGCATTCTTCTGTGTCAATAACAGCGATGATCAGTAGAAGGCAGACGCTGGATATTAAGAAGATGTGAAACATTTCTGTAATTATCTATTTTGTTAGGACGTTTCTTAAGGAGACAGCAAAAGTCATAGAAAGGCCTTGAATATCGCGAAGAAGTCGTTGATACTTTTTTGTCTGTAAAATGCACCGATTCGTTGGCACCTTTTTGCTGTCACTATTTAAACTGAAGTAACTCCATTATGGGCGGTTCCACCAGCAATGAAGAGAAGATGTTCGGTCGACTCTAAGTTTGAGTGTGACCGCATTCACAGCGTTTTGCCAAGTAGCACCGGGCTAGCTTTCATTAGCAATGAAAGGGACTAACCATAACACAATCGCGGATTGCGATTGGAGCACCTCAAAAATTTTATATAGTTTCATTCTGCTGTACTCAAAAGTCTGTGCCGTTCCTCAGAAGCGGTAACGCATTGCCGGAAAGTAGGCCAGAGAAGAAGGTGGTACTCAAGATAAATGTCACACCTGGCTCCCAACTCGTGCGCCTCAAACACATTTTCATTTTTTTCGGCACGCTTCATTGCTTGTTTTTAAGCAAGTTAAGATTGTTCATCAGTTTAAATGACATCTTTTATTCAAGGAGAGTTTCTCGGTGGAAAGAAAAGAAGATGATATATCCGTATGAATCAACTCTTGTTGAGCAGTTGTAGATACCGTCTACTTTCCTGCAATTAGTCATTCATTAAGAGGTCTCAATTCCTTTTTTTTAATATTTGAGTTGAGAGTCCTTTAACTAATTTGTTGATTGATACTTTGGTAGCTTCAATAACATGAAGTAGTAGTTGAAAATAAATATTCACGGAAAATTCATTGACAACGAAGTAGCAATAAGATTGGAAAACAGGGAACCTATCGTAGTTCAGGTGCACAGTCCGCAAGTCTTTGCGCAGGTCGTCTCGAGCGTAGACTTGTACAACGGGTTGGTGCACAAATGCTGAGCGTAAATACAGTTTACCGTCCTCGTCTTATCTTCACATCCTCAAGTAGAAAGGACATTTACGTATGACAACGTCTTGGCTATATTTGCTGGCCAGTAATAAGAGCGCTTGATGCTAAGATAAAAGAATGAGAAATGCCTTACCTGCTCCTTCAGTTGCAACGATAGCGAGAATCAGAAAGAGAGCGGCAGTGCAAAGAAGAAGTCGAAGCATCCTTTGGTCACTGAAATGCAAAAGACTTCTCCAAGAAAGTAGAGTAAGGGCAGGGGGAGCTCAGCTCTCTTTCTTGTGCCGAAATGCTCTAAGAGCCACCAGTTCGGGTTTATTTGTACAGAGTCAACCTAAAACTAGCGGAGAACGATTTGACTGTTGAACGACAAATGGAACTGTCAGAAAGAGAGAGAGAGAGAGAGAGAGAGAGAGAGAGAGAGAGAGGATTGAGAGTGGAGAGGGAGTGGAGAGAGAGGAGAGAGAGAAAGGAGAGTAATTAAGTGGATGGGACTGATATTTCATTTTCTGTTTTTTTTTCTCGAATATTTCTCGCTCGTTGCCTTTCACTCTCTCTCTCTCTCTCTCTCTCTCTCTCTCTTTATCTCGCTTCACCGTTCTTCTCTTCTTAAAAAAAAACATATTGCCAGGGTGGAGTCGAATACTGAATGCGGTAAGGTAATGCCGCTCTCATGCCAAAAGACATGAAATTATTCAAGAGAGCGGTATTTCAACATATTATTATAAAATAAATAAAGAAAGAAAGAAATTGTTAAGAGGACTGACAGGGACGCTCCGCATTCTTTCACGGATGTAATGCCCTAAACAGTCCCGTTTTGTAATCTGTTCCGGTACATGCAAACTTGTACCAGGCACAGTTTGTTTGGCAGCCGAGTTCAAGCTAGAGCCAGAGGAGAATGATGTGTCCGTTGTATGGCAGCTGGAACCATCAGAAATACTGAGAGAGAGAGAGAGAGTGAGAGATAGAGGGAGAGAGAAGGAAAGAGAGTGGAAAGAGAGAGGGAGAGAGAGAGGAGAGAGAGAGAAGAGTAGAAAGTGAGAGGAGACTGAGAGGATAGAGAGAGGAGAGAGAGGGAGTGAGAGGGAGAGAGAAGGATAGAGAGTGGAGAGAGAGAGAGGAATGAGAGAGGAGAGAGAGAGAGAGAGTGGAGAGAGAGAGTGGAGAAAACGGTGAGAGAGAGGATAGAAAGAGAGAGTTTTAGTTTGTGGGACAGATCATGCAAGATTTCATTTAGTGGATTTTTCTCTCGACTATTTCTCTCGCTCATTGCCTTTCTCAGTAATTCATGATCCTATCCTGCCTTATTTCTGTCTTTTCGTTTTCTGATCATCGTACATCCAACATGAATGCTTGGTTCTATTCGAGCAGACCTCATTGACCGGCGCTACTCTCGAGCAAGAATCATCTCGCATGGACCGAGAGCTAGGATAATAAAATTTAATATTTAAATTTAATATAAGTATGATTTAAATGGTCATGTGCCCTGCTCGGAGAGGTCCAGCCGAAGGCCGCACTATGAACGATTACCGATTAGATGACAGGGAACGGAGGAAGGGTCGAAAAGGAAATGCAAATATTCTTTTTATTACCACGAATAGTCGGTTTTAAAGTGTCTTTAGAATGATTAATAGAGATAATGAATAAATACGGTCAGTTGAATTTACGGCTCTTCTTTTCTAGTTCCTTGCCGCAGCAGCGTTCACATCGTCCTCCAGCCAGAGGTGCAAAGTGGCCGGCCTAGCCCGTCCCGGCCCGGCCCGTAGGGCCGGCCGGCTAAACTTTCCAGGGTATTTTTTTCATTTTTCCCCCAAAAAACACTTTCTTCTATACATTGAAATGAATGTTCATAGCACGATCATGAAAAATTCTGAATTTCAAAACAATTTGTAACTCGTCGTACTTTTTTCCGCAAATTTTTTTGAAAATCGGGCTCAAACGGGCCCACGGGCCGGACCCAAAATTCTAGGGCTCTAGGGCCCGGAAATGGATCCGGCCGGGCTGGCCAAGCCCTTGGGCCCGACGGGCCGGGCCGGCCCAAAATTTTTGGGCCCGTTAGCACATCTGCCTCCAGCTCTACTAAAATCGTTCGAGTGGACAGACCGAGGCCCGGCCAGCCTTCCAAGGGATCATACTTCTCCGTCGGGTTGGACAAGGCCAGTGGAATTCATTTCTTTAATTCTATAATAATTATCTCTTCGCGAAAAATAAATTGAATAAATCTTCGGAATGGAAGGACGCACTTCCAATCGGGAGAATGGAAATAGAGTTTGAGTACTGTTTCGGCATTTGAATAACCCGAGATTCTCAAGACACAATAGTATGTTGTCTCATATTCTTCTGTTTAGGTTCTTCTTTTATAAGCGTTACGCTTTTTACAAATAAATTAATTTTTTTGAGCAGGAATTGCAGGGAAAAAGGGGTTTACGAAACATGGTATTTAGAGATTGAATAAAAAAAGTGCTTGGAATAAGTAAACAGAAGAATTCCCTTTCTCCCCATTTCTTTTTTATCGCACATAAAAAAAGTTACTTTAAATTCAGCAAAAGTTTGGACCTGTAAACTAAATTTTTTCATCAATGTTTTTTTTTAGATTTTAAAGAGAAGCTGCATTTTTATGTGAAAAACAGGGTAATATATTTGTTTGTATCAAATCATAATCTCTTGATTTCTAAGCACTTGATAAGCATTATTAATGAGAAATATTTAACAATTAGAGATTTCGTAAAATGTATGTATGTAGGTATATGTATCTTGCCTATTCTACTTATACGCCATTTTGTCTATATTTTGATTCAATAAGCTATAAGAAAATTGCGGCTGAAATTTTCAGTAGATTTATTGAAGCATGTGTAATGATCCCGAACAAAATGACAACATCGCGAACAAAGCGTTCTGGCAAATTCATGTTGATTCATGGAGCAAACCAAGAGAGGGACAGAGAAAGTAGACATTTAGAGAGATCACTGATCGCACGTTGTTGTACTCTGCTTAAAGCAAGCCCAAACGCCCTCGCTCAAGAAGGAGGCCTCATTCAGAGGAATTCGGGTATGTTGTCCAGTAAGGAGAAGTAGAGAGAGAGAGAGAGAGAGAGAGAGAGAGAGAGAGAGTGCAATGCCGAGGGACGTAAACCAAGAGAATCACTGGCATCAGAATCATTATCGCAGAACCTTCTGCTTCCTCCTTCATCTCTCATTGGCCTCTTCAGCTAGTTTCCACGATCTCTACGTTCCCGATCGCCCGTATTTCCGCCTTCAAACTGTCGTCATAACGTGAGTGGATACATCCAGATACATGGGCCGGCTGAACTCATACAACAAAACAGGTTATAAAACGAGTACATGGGGAGACAAGGAGGAATGTCTCAGGGAAGAGCCTCCCTCGATAATCATTCGGCTTCCACGAGATCTCGTCATTTTCCCTTTTTCGTTGGCCAGTATAACTTCGTTAATGACCTACAAATTACAGACAAGATTCCCAAATTGATTGTCAACGTACGACTTTAGAAGCCAGTTGATTGGTGAAGTTGAAAGCGTTGTAAATGTTCAACTTGAGCCCCGAAATGTCTCGCTAAGCCCTCTTTGCCTGCATCGCGTCGCACTCTCCGCCTCGTTAACAGATGCGTAGTGCATCAACGCCAGCCCCATGTAAGATGATATATCATTTTACAAGGATCAACCACGCCTTGAGAGGGATAAACAAAATTTAGTTTTTATTCATCAAGTTATATTGTAGAATATTATTAAGAATATTGAACGTGCAGAAATAATTTGAATTTGTTTTACATAAAAATTCATGCTGCACTTCTGTTATAAAATTTAGCTGCGCATCGTGGGTGCGAAACTGTTTCTGTACGAATTGGGGCCGGAATCCAGGATGAGTTAGCTGTTTCTGCCTAAATGTTACTCAAAAACATGGTGGTGGTATGGCTTTGGGGAGGCCCAAAATCAGCGTGGGTCTGTCAAATCGACCGTAACCTTTTCCCCCTTTCAGGACGAGACAGAATCTCTCGTTCAGCTGCTCCGCATGGATGGCGAACGGCTTCCTTCTACACGCTGCAGCAGAAGATGCAGTTCTGCGGAACGACGTGCAATCTCTGCGCCTCCAGCACCGCGTCCACGACGCCGAGCACGGCCACCACTCAACCCGTCGGCAAATAAGCAGCCATTTCATCATACACCAAGCGTATCAATCAATACTGTTCACTATGTATAAATTTAAGCACAAGCAAGCCCCGAAACCATAATGAAATTTAATTTCCTTCTTCATTAATGTCATAAAATATGTTGCCTTTGTTTTTTTTTCATGCACTGCACCCCAGCACAAAATTTAGTGCTAGCTGCAATATTACTACTATAAGAAAATGATGAAGCTGGAAATTTTTAGCAGATTTATCGAAGCAAATCGTTTTTTTTTGTCAGAACATCATAGGGAAAATCTCTCATAATGCGATTGTTATGCTTGAGAACTCTTATTATTAATATGATAGCGCCACTACCGCCACCGCCACCGCCAATACCGCCTCCACCGATATTTATACCAGCCCATGGCCTTCATACAAATCGAAGGCCATAAACCAGCAAAAGTTTTTTTATTTTCAGTTTTACATGTGAAATTCTCGGCAAAATGTTAGTGCATTAGCACCACCAAAAACCTCGATTGGAAAAAGCTTGCATGCACTTGGGTACTTAGCAAATCCGGCCGTCTCGGCCGAAACTTTAGTCAACCGGGATGAATTGGCCGAACGCTGCGCGCATTCACCTTTTCTCCAGATGCGGTCACGCCTTGACAGAATGAAGGCGAGAACCGGTGAAGAAGGTTGAACTCAAAATAAATGTGACATCTGCCTCCCAATTCGTTGAACTCGTGACTCTAAACATCAAAGGCTGCAAACAACTTCGTCTACATAAGAGAAAGGAATGAGCAAGCCTTAGCTGCTCCTTCAGTTGCAACGATAGCGAGAATCAGAAAGAGAGCGGCAGTGCAAAGAAGACGTTGAAGCATCCCTGAAGCACAAAAGACTTCTCCGAAAAAGTAGAGTAAGGGCAAGGGAGCTCCGCTCTCTTTCAAGTGCTGAAATGCTCAAACCGCCACCTTTTGTAATCAGTTCGGGTTCATGTGTACAGGTTGCTTGGGAGCCGAAGTCAACCTAAAGCCAGTGGAGAACGATTTGACTGTTGCATGACAACTGGAACCATCAGAAGAGAGAGAGAGAGAGAGAGGGAGATGAGAGATCAAGGTAAGAAGTGAACCTGGCGTGGGTGGCGTTGGAGGGGGCGTTGGTGGTTGAGGAGTTGTCGGAGGAAGTGTGGTTCGAGGGAGTGTTGTGGTGGTAATTGAATTTTTGGGAAGATTAACATAATTGCTATAATTTATGTGGTTTTTGCCGCCTCTGTGAATTTGGTCCTCTGCTGCAGTGCATTCACGGTTGTCAACTGACATCCCCGGTCGGACCCTCGGTTATGCTTAGAAGAGAATGGTCGATCAATCGAATGGCAACAGCTGTCTGGACAATTCGCTACCGTATTCAATGGCCAGATCCGACTGCGGTGTAATTTAAAACCGGTCCAAATTTACAGAGCACAAAATTATCATATTATGTTTTGGGAAAAAAGTTGTTTTGATTGTTGCCATAAACAGAGGAGGAAACATAAAATGTCTTTCTCCCAGCAGCAGTGACTCTTGCAGATTGCAGTGTGCAGGAAAGCCTCGCCGGGCTTATTAGCAGCACACGAATACTGAACGTGAACATTTTTGAACTTTTGAAAGAGTCAGTAAAAAAGGAATGTAGCTAGTATGACAATATTTGAATCGTTTACTCACGCATGCTTCACTATCAACAACTGCGAAGATCAGAAGAAGAGGTGCGATGGAAATAAGATGCGAAGCATTCCTGTAATTACGCATTTTATTACGACGGTCTCTCGTTTCTTAAGGATACAGCAAAGTAATATAAAAGATATCGCGAACAAGATGTTGATACTTTTTGGTATGTAAAATGTACTGATTCGTAGGCTCCTTTTTACACTGGCAGCGCTACTGTTACTCTTTTTAATGAAGTGGTTCTGCCGGCTACGAAGATTCTCGACCAACTCTTAGTTTGAGTGTAACATCAATCACAGCGTTTTGCCAAGTAGCACCGGGTTAACTTTCATTTAACCGTGAAAAGGACAAGGACAACCGCACATCGCGACCGCAGCGCATCAAACATCAGTTAATTTTATATCGTTCGAGATATAATTTGCGGGTATCGGACCTCAATTGGTGAAACATGGATGCTCATCTTTCTACTCGAAACGCTGCGCGCATTCACCTTTTCGGCAACGCCTTGGCAGAATGAAGGTGCGTTAAAGGATGTATCCGACGGAAAATAACTTCTTCTTTTATATTCCCATATGATCAAGTTTTGGCCAAAAAGATTGATTAGATTTGATCCCGCTTTACGAAAGTCAGTATTTAGCCAGAAATTTGCATTTGTCTTTTGGAATACGGTACAAAAGGTCTCTGTCGATGCACCCAGTGTATGTTCAAATCCAAGCAACGGGCGGGAAGAAGAGGCAGTCTCTGCTCATCTTGCCCACTTAGCACCCCACTTTCAACAAGGGATATATGATACAGACGTCAGAGAAAAGTGAGACAATGAAAGAACTGGAGAGAGGTTAGATACACATACGTTTCAAATTTGAAATTTTGTTGCGGGCGCTAAGAGAAGGCTTATCCAGTTGGGAGTTTAGCACAGTTCTAAACGTTATTTTATGAGATACGATATTCTTTTCATCGGACACTTCCTTTAAATGTCATATCTGGCTCGTTGAACACGGCGCCTCAGACACATTTCATGCGCAAATAGCACTTCCAAACCAATTTCATTTTTTCGGTACGCTTCATCGTTTGTTTTGTAAGCAAAATAGATCGTTCATCAGTTCAAATGACATCATTTATTCAAGAAGAGCTTCTCGATGAAAAGAAGAAGTTGATATTTCCATATGAAAGAACTCTCGTTATGCAATTGTAGATTCGGTCTACTTGCCTGCAATTACTCATTCATTATGAGGTCTAAATTCTTTTTTTTTATAATAAGAGTTGAGAAAGTCTTTTAGGTAATATGTTGATACTGAGGTAGGTTCAAGTACGCTAAGTGAAAAATAAATATTCACGCAAAACTCAGGGAAAACGAAGACATAATTGGACTGGAAAACGGGAAACCTCTTGTAGTTCAAGCGGTACATAGATTGCAAGTCTTTGGGCAGACAATCCTGAGCAGTTCGATGATCGGCGGAAAGTGGCAATTTTGCGCAGCACAGTTTACCCCCGGCTTATCTAAGCATCCTCAAGTATAAAGGACATTTATGACAACGACTTGGCTATAACCGTTTAATAATTACTGAATTTGCATTTCCAAATGTCGTCATATTAATTTATTTTAATGTCGATGAATATATAATATTTGTATATTTGCTGGCCAGTAATCAGAGTGTTTGATGCTAAGAGAAAGGAATGAGAACCTTCAGCTACAACGATGGCGAGAATCAGAAAGAGAGCGGCAGTGCAAAGAAGACGTCGAAGCATCCTGTGGTCACTTAAACACAAAACACTTCTCCGATAAACTAGAGTAAGGGCAGGGGAGCTCCACTCTCTTTCAAGTGCCAAAATGGTCTTAGCACTCCCTTTTATAATCTGTTCCGGTACGAGTCAACTTCTACTGGATACATATCCTAGACTATATGTATATATGTTTTAATGTAATTTCTTTTGAAGAAGTTGTGTAAAAACAATCATGTACTTCTTCTTATAACAATGAATGTCACATCCTTCGTCTGTTTTTGCCTCCATAATAACAATAAGAAATTAGTCCTTCTCTAATTGAACCCCTTCCCATATTGAAAAGCACTGATTAGATGCTTTGGAAAAGTAGTTGAAAAATTAATTCCTTCCCTCTAATGGAAACTCTTCGTCAAATATGACCACCTAATATGTAAGTGATAACCTCATAACTCGTTGATAACGCGACTCTGCGCCTCAAACACATTTCATGCGCACATAGCACCTCTAAACCAATTTTAATTTTTTTTTCGGCTCGCTTCATCGTTTGTTTTGTAAGCAAATTAATATTGTTCATCAGTTTAAATGACATCATTTATCAAAGGAGAGCTTCTCGGTGGAATGAAGAAGTTGATCTTTCCGTATGAATGGGTTCTCGTTATGTAGTTGTAGATTCCGTCTACTTTAATGCAATTAGTCATTCATTAATAGGTCTAAATTCCTTTTTTTTAAATAAGAATTGAGAAAGTATTTTAGTTAATATATTCATTGGCTCAAGTACGCGAAGTGATAGTAGTTGAAATAATAAATATTCACTGAAAATATAGAGAAAACGATGACACAATAAGATTGGCAAACAGGAAACCAATAGTATTTCAGGTGCATAGATTTCAAGTCTTTGCGCAGAACGTCTTGAGCGTAGCGTATTTCAGGTCGATGCAAATTTGCACAATGTTAGCACAGTTTGCAAACCTCAGCCTATCTTCACATCCTCAGGTAGAAAGGCCATTTATGTATGACAACGTCCTCCCTCGCCTTTCTCTCTCCTCCCTCATCTCTCTCTCACTTTCTCTCTCCTCTCTCTCTCTCTAATGGTTATCTTTCTGACAATGAGTTGCCATGCACCCGCATATAAATTAATATGACGACATTTGGAAATGCAAATTCAGTAATTATTAAACGGTTATAGCCAAGTCGTTGTCATAAATGTCCTTTATACTTGAGGATGCTTAGATAAGCCGGGGGTAAACTGTGCTGCGCAAAATTGCCACTTTCCGCCGATCATCGAACTGCTCAGGATTGTCTGCCCAAAGACTTGCAATCTATGTACCGCTTGAACTACAAGAGGTTTCCCGTTTTCCAGTCCAATTATGTCTTCGTTTTCCCTGAGTTTTGCGTGAATATTTATTTTTCACTTAGCGTACTTGAACCTACCTCAGTATCAACATATTACCTAAAAGACTTTCTCAACTCTTATTATAAAAAAAAAGAATTTAGACCTCATAATGAATGAGTAATTGCAGGCAAGTAGACCGAATCTACAATTGCATAACGAGAGTTCTTTCATATGGAAATATCAACTTCTTCTTTTCATCGAGAAGCTCTTCTTGAATAAATGATGTCATTTGAACTGATGAACGATCTATTTTGCTTACAAAACAAACGATGAAGCGTACCGAAAAAATGAAATTGGTTTAGAAGTGCTATTTGCGCATGAAATGTGTCTGAGGCGCCGTGTTCAACGAGCCAGATATGACAT
This sequence comes from Allodiplogaster sudhausi, assembly GCA_945643635.1. Lineage (NCBI taxonomy): Eukaryota > Metazoa > Nematoda > Chromadorea > Rhabditida > Diplogasteridae > Allodiplogaster > Allodiplogaster sudhausi. The sequence goes on along the minus strand of CALZFC010000291.1, from coordinate 861,196 downwards.
TTAAAGGAAGTGTCCGATGAAAAGAATATCGTATCTCATAAAATAACGTTTAGAACTGTGCTAAACTCCCAACTGGATAAGCCTTCTCTTAGCGCCCGCAACAAAATTTCAAATTTGAAACGTATGTGTATCTAACTTCTCTCCAGTTCTTTCATTGTCTCACTTTTCTCTGACGTCTGTATCATATATCCCTTGTTGAAAGTGGGGTGCTAAGTGGGCAAGATGAGCAGAGACTGCCTCTTCTTCCCGCCCGTTGCTTGGATTTGAACATACACTGGGTGCATCGACAGAGACCTTTTGTACCGTATTCCAAAAGACAAATGCAAATTTCTGGCTAAATACTGACTTTCGTAAAGCGGGATCAAATCTAATCGATTTTTTTGGTCAAAACTTGATCATATGGGAATATAAAAGAAGAAGTTATTTTCCGTCGGATACATCCTTTAACGCACCTTCATTCTGCCAAGGCGTTGCCGAAAAGGTGAATGCGCGCAGCGTTTCGAGTAGAAAGATGAGCATCCATGTTTCACCAATTGAGGTCCGATACCCGCAAATTATATCTCGAACGATATAAAATTAACTGATGTTTGATGCGCTGCGGTCGCGATGTGCGGTTGTCCTTGTCCTTTTCACGGTTAAATGAAAGTTAACCCGGTGCTACTTGGCAAAACGCTGTGATTGATGTTACACTCAAACTAACAGTTGGTCGAGAATCTTCGTAGCCGGCAGAACCACTTCATTAAAAAGAGTAACAGTAGCGCTGCCAGTGTAAAAAGGAGCCTACGAATCAGTACATTTTACATACCAAAAAGTATCAACATCTTGTTCGCGATATCTTTTATATTACTTTGCTGTATCCTTAAGAAACGAGAGACCGTCGTAATAAAATGCGTAATTACAGGAATGCTTCGCATCTTATTTCCATCGCACCTCTTCTTCTGATCTTCGCAGTTGTTGATAGTGAAGCATGCGTGAGTAAACGATTCAAATATTGTCATACTAGCTACATTCCTTTTTTACTGACTCTTTCAAAAGTTCAAAAATGTTCACGTTCAGTATTCGTGTGCTGCTAATAAGCCCGGCGAGGCTTTCCTGCACACTGCAATCTGCAAGAGTCACTGCTGCTGGGAGAAAAACATTTTATGTTTCCTCCTCTGTTTATGGCAACAATCAAAACAACTTTTTTCCCAAAACATAATATGATAATTTTGTGCTCTGTAAATTTGGACCGGTTTTAAATTACACCGCAGTCGGATCTGGCCATTGAATACGGTAGCGAATTGTCCAGACAGCTGTTGCCATTCGATTGATCGACCATTCTCTTCTAAGCATAACCGAGGGTCCGACCGGGGATGTCAGTTGACAACCGTGAATGCACTGCAGCAGAGGACCAAATTCACAGAGGCGGCAAAAACCACATAAATTATAGCAATTATGTTAATCTTCCCAAAAATTCAATTACCACCACAACACTCCCTCGAACCACACTTCCTCCGACAACTCCTCAACCACCAACGCCCCCTCCAACGCCACCCACGCCAGGTTCACTTCTTACCTTGATCTCTCATCTCCCTCTCTCTCTCTCTCTCTCTCTTCTGATGGTTCCAGTTGTCATGCAACAGTCAAATCGTTCTCCACTGGCTTTAGGTTGACTTCGGCTCCCAAGCAACCTGTACACATGAACCCGAACTGATTATAAAAGGTGGCGGTTTGAGCATTTCAGCACTTGAAAGAGAGCGGAGCTCCCTTGCCCTTACTCTACTTTTTCGGAGAAGTCTTTTGTGCTTCAGGGATGCTTCAACGTCTTCTTTGCACTGCCGCTCTCTTTCTGATTCTCGCTATCGTTGCAACTGAAGGAGCAGCTAAGGCTTGCTCATTCCTTTCTCTTATGTAGACGAAGTTGTTTGATGTTTAGAGTCACGAGTTCAACGAATTGGGAGGCAGATGTCACATTTATTTTGAGTTCAACCTTCTTCACCGGTTCTCGCCTTCATTCTGTCAAGGCGTGACCGCATCTGGAGAAAAGGTGAATGCGCGCAGCGTTCGGCCAATTCATCCCGGTTGACTAAAGTTTCGGCCGAGACGGCCGGATTTGCTAAGTACCCAAGTGCATGCAAGCTTTTTCCAATCGAGGTTTTTGGTGGTGCTAATGCACTAACATTTTGCCGAGAATTTCACATGTAAAACTGAAAATAAAAAACTTTTGCTGGTTTATGGCCTTCGATTTGTATGAAGGCCATGGGCTGGTATAAATATCGGTGGAGGCGGTATTGGCGGTGGCGGTGGCGGTAGTGGCGCTATCATATTAATAATAAGAGTTCTCAAGCATAACAATCGCATTATGAGAGATTTTCCCTATGATGTTCTGACAAAAAAAAACGATTTGCTTCGATAAATCTGCTAAAAATTTCCAGCTTCATCATTTTCTTATAGTAGTAATATTGCAGCTAGCACTAAATTTTGTGCTGGGGTGCAGTGCATGAAAAAAAAACAAAGGCAACATATTTTATGACATTAATGAAGAAGGAAATTAAATTTCATTATGGTTTCGGGGCTTGCTTGTGCTTAAATTTACACATAGTGAACAGTATTGATTGATACGCTTGGTGTATGATGAAATGGCTGCTTATTTGCCGACGGGTTGAGTGGTGGCCGTGCTCGGCGTCGTGGACGCGGTGCTGGAGGCGCAGAGATTGCACGTCGTTCCGCAGAACTGCATCTTCTGCTGCAGCGTGTAGAAGGAAGCCGTTCGCCATCCATGCGGAGCAGCTGAACGAGAGATTCTGTCTCGTCCTGAAAGGGGGAAAAGGTTACGGTCGATTTGACAGACCCACGCTGATTTTGGGCCTCCCCAAAGCCATACCACCACCATGTTTTTGAGTAACATTTAGGCAGAAACAGCTAACTCATCCTGGATTCCGGCCCCAATTCGTACAGAAACAGTTTCGCACCCACGATGCGCAGCTAAATTTTATAACAGAAGTGCAGCATGAATTTTTATGTAAAACAAATTCAAATTATTTCTGCACGTTCAATATTCTTAATAATGGGACAGAGGGAACGACGATCTTCGAGTAGAGATCCGAAAAGCTTGTGATGAGTAGATGCGATGCGGGAACACAAGCGATGAACACGAACACAGAACACGAACCGAACTGTTTATTCACCAGTAGAAGGGGGATTATATAGGAAAGTATGCTGAAGTACTTTGTGGACTTCTGGGTGAAGTCAGGGTGGCCGGCCAGGCCGATCCGGTGGCCGTGGCCTACTCTGGAGGCCGGGGGCCGTGGTCAATTGACTACAGTTCGCGGTCCTAAAAAAACCATCCTCCAAGGATGTCACCACTCTCGATATTCAGCTTGAAAAGGCGTGTTCAAATATATTTGAATTTGTCTTATTGAACATGCTTCGCTTTCCCATGTTACAATCCATGCTGAACCGACTGTCTTTCCTACAGATATGAGCCCCTTCTACTTCGTGGTCCTGGGATACGGCAAGGAAAAAGCTAATGGAAAGAAGCTCGGACGATAATTGCTCCAAAGACAGGCAATGAATACGATGAATAAGATGAAGAGGAGTGCTGAAATGGCAGCGTTGACAAGAAAAGCACAAGAGCTCCATTGAGAATCTTCATACATGCTCGTCAATAATTGAACTCTTGCAACGAAGCTCGCCGGCTTCTCCGCTGTCGCCCTGGTGTGAATAGGAGTGGAACTGTCGCAAGAACACTTTATTCAACAAACTGCGTGACGGCAACCACAGAATAGTGCGAGGAATGGGAAGAGAAAACGCACAACATGAGCACTGATAGGCAGACTTATGAGGCCAGGAAATGATCACGGTAATTATTACTTGATTGCATAATTATAATGCACATGAATGCACCAGAATATGAACGAGGGGATAAGTGTAATAGGCAGGCCCATTTTAGCACCCATCGCGATTAGCGCGCTAATATAGCCCTTAATCTGTTTCTCAGTGTCAGTTTTTACAGTCAATTTTATTATTTACGATCTGAAATCTTTATTAGGAATCTTATTGTTACTTCGGCTCACCTTCTTACTCTTTTAGATACATTTAACAAGAAAAAAACTTTAGATACAGAGTAAACGCTCTTGCCTCCCATTCACATGTTACTATACATCCTCTCACTCCCTCTTTCTCTCCGTCTTTTTTTCTCCTTCACCTTCTCTTTCTCACACTGTCCTCCCTATCGGTCTCTCTCTTTCTCTCTCTCTTTGTCTCACTCCCTCTGTCTTTGTCTCTGTCTCACTATCTCTATGCACCATCCGACTTCTGTCCGTCTTTTTTCTCAGCCTCGTTTACTGTACATGCCACGTGTCATCGTAGCGCGGTGTCGCAGAATACTTCCGTGGTGGAAGGCGGAGTGGAAAGTAGTCGGCGGTCCATTTCTGGAGCGGGGACGTTAACGAACGAAGCAGATCGATAGGCTTTCTTTCATAGTAAAATGATAAATGGCCTGCCATGAGTCTCCATTTAAAGGAGGGCGATCGCCGAAAAATTATGTGATATTTCAACTTGCCGCGGCCCTTCGCACTCTCATTCACGCGTGCTATTTTCACGCAGCGGGTTTGTGCGACCTGCGAAATAGCACGCGAAAAGGAGAGTGAGGAATCACAGGGCAGACGGGGCAATTCGTACCTGCATTAAATACTTTTCGGTGATGGCCCTCCTTTAAGCTTTACCAAATTATGCTGACTAATTGATCCATTTCTCTTCTAAAATTAATTACACATTAGATCCATAGCAATTTTCGGTACCCCACAGAGAAGTGACCCCCATCAGCAAGCCTACAGTGAAACAGAACGGAGGGAAGAAGCAAAAAAAACACTTGCTACAGATAAAACGGTCCTGCCTCGCTTTCACATGTTACTATGCACGCTGAAACGAACTGTCTTTCCTATCGTGCCCCTTCTACTTTGTGGCCCTGGGAGACGGCAAGGAAAACGCTAATGGAAAGAAGCACGGACGATAAGTGCTCTCCAAAGACATGGAAAGTTTGCTTCGTATTTTTCAAATGTTTATTGTTCGAAGCAGCCGACTCGAAATGCGCCTGCTGCTGTTGCTCATCGGAATAACTTGTGCGGCAGAGAAGGAGGTTCAGTTCAGAACTACTTTATTTAACCTTACAAAGTAATAACAACATTAGAAATATGAGCGAAAGTCCAAGAATTAAAATTATTAATGGCGCCATAGTATTCAAGCATTCAGAAGGCGATGAATCTTGGCAGCGACCACAGCCTTCTCGATGCTGTTATAACAACCATGAAGCTGAGAGATGAGATCTTGAGTTGTGCCAACTAATGCCTGGTTCGATTGAATTTCTGCGAACTTTTAATCAATTAATCGTTTATTTTGCGAGACCAAAACGTGTTTAATTTGTCTAATAAATCATGATAATTAATCTTCCAAGGCAACCGAGTCGTGCTCGATTCTTCACTTCACGGCAAACAGTGGCTGCTCCTCTAGCGGGAGCATTGATAACGGTACCCTTGTCTACGAGAAGGTGTACGCTGATAAGTGCACAGGTGGAATAATGATTATTTTCCGAGGCTTTTGAAAAACATTTCTCGGCAATTTCCTCATCTTAAAATAGTTTTGTTTTAAATGAATTATATAGAATGATTATCGGAGCATAAATATGGTTAGTATTTCCTTTTCTTCCTCGTATTAGAACCGGCTGCCAAGTCAACTGCATCGTCTCTCGCAAACACAACCTCAGAGGCATCGACGACCAAAAATGGTTGTTTTATGGCAGTGTGCCCACTTTTTTAAGGAATTTTAAAGAATGTTCGCTACAATTTCTTCATCTTTTGTTGTGGAGTTGTGTGTATGTTAGTAGAAGACGTGACTTGGCATACAAAGTTGTAATTGGTAATAATTATACCTGCTCTATTCATCTCCGAAGTACACCAGCCCGGCCCTGTCCCCAGAGGTCGGCCTAGCCCCGGACCTAGCCCCCGGTACTGGCTCCGGCCACAAAGCTGAAGAAAAAAAGTCTTTAAAAATTGCGTTGGAGAAAACCCCATTCAAAATATCGTACCTCACCACTCTTTAAACAAATAAGACAAATTCAAATATATTTGAACACGCCTTTTCAAGCTGAATATCGAGAGTGGTGACATCCTTGGAGGATGGTTTTTTTTAGGACCGCGAACTGTAGTCAATTGACCACGGCCCCCGGCCTCCAGAGTAGGCCACGGCCACCGGATCGGCCTGGCCGGCCACCCTGACTTCACCCAGAAGTCCACAAAGTACTTCAGCATACTTTCCTATATAATCCCCCTTCTACTGGTGAATAAACAGTTCGGTTCGTGTTCTGTGTTCGTGTTCATCGCTTGTGTTCCCGCATCGCATCTACTCATCACAAGCTTTTCGGATCTCTACTCGAAGATCGTCGTTCCCTCTGTCCCCCTCCTTCTAGGTTCCAGCGGTGTTCGGATCGTGGAGTGATGATAAGGAAGAAAGATTGGAAAGGAGCACTGCGAGGGAGAGTGCAGGGAGAGAGTTGGGCGAGAGTGATAAAGGAGTCCTGGAGGATTTGTAAGAGGCACAGCAAAGAGGTTGCTGGTAAGAGCGTCTTACAGTACGAAAACTAGCGCTTGTGTTGTAGAGAAGGAAAAGAATGCTTCTTTAAAATACCACCATGACTGGTGCCTTTATTGAATTGGGCTTACTTTTCGAGGCTTTTGAAAGATTCCTCGGCAATTTTCTGATCTCTAGTTTTGTTTAAATTTAATAAATATAATGACCATGACAGCATAAATATGGTTAATATTTCATTTCCTCATTGTATTAGAACCGACTACCGAGTCAACGCCAACTTCTCTCGGCAGCACAACCGCAGAGGCATCGACGACCAAAACTGGTGTGGCTATATGGAATTGTGCTCTCTTTTCGAGGTTTTGGAAGAAACTTCTCCGAAACTTCATCATCTTTATATAGTTGTCTTCTAAATGAAATAAATAAAAAGATCATCCGTTCATGTATCTGGTTAATATTTCATTTCTCTCCCCGTATTAGAACCGACAACCGAGCCAACTACAACTTCTCTCGCCAGCACAACCGCAGAGGCATCGACGACCAAAACTGGTGTGGCTTTATGGAATTGTGCTCTCTTTTCGAGGCTTTTGAAAGAAACTTCTCGGAAACTTCATCATCTTTATATAGTTGTCTTCTAAATGAAATAAATAAAAAGATCATCCGTTCATAAATCTGGTTAATATTTAATTTCTCTCCCAGTATTAGAACCGACTACCGAGCCAACGACAAGTTCTCTCGCCAGCACAACCGCAGAGGCATCGACGATCAAAAACGGTATACATATGTTTCAGCTTCGTAAAGCATGGCATGTGGGAGGGCCGGCGACACCTAGCACCATTATTTAATGCTATGTATGTTTTAATTGCTACATTTCAGCATGCAACCCGTCTGCTTGCATTGAGATGATTCAGCAACTAGATTATATCATATGCCGCAACATTGTGGGTCTTCTGAACAGGCGGGTTATTCACGAAAAATTTGGCATTAGTAAACCAGATACGCAGATGTGGTCAAAAGTCAATCTTGAGTTTGTGATTTTCTTCCTGACTCCTATGATTTATAGGGACACTGCTACGATATGTAGGCAGGAAAAATTCAAATAGATTACGGTCGACTATCGTGCTCCTTTAATACGTGGCACATAATAATTTGGTTATGTAAACATTAAATTCAACAATAGGTGCTCTTCACCACACTTTGCCGATGAGCTCTGTCAAATGGTGGAGAGCTGCAGAGGCACCTATTTTGTCCTCATCAAGGAAGACTACCAGGACATCGTTTTTATTATGTCTTATCATCATTGTTTACCTATTTTCCTTATATACGTGAGAACGATCGACTTCTTGAGTATATTTACAGTCAGAGGGAAATGTGTATAACAGTATATTGATTTGCAAGGCATACATTTTAAAAATATGTAGAATTTGATCAGTGAGATTGTTTATTTTTACTCAGAAGGATGCCAACCTCGCCGAACTCGCGTGCGCCGGCGATTATTTAACAGACGAGGGATGGAATGTTATTAGAATCACATGCATCTCTGACGGGGATGCGCAGAACAATGAGTCAACGGCCACTTCTCTCCCCAGCACAGCCGCAGTTTACTCGATGACCAAATCTGGTTGCCTCTCACTTTTCGATGTTTTTTCAAGAATTTCTCTGCAATTTCTTCATCTTTAAATAGTTCTGTGTTAAGTTAAAGGAGCTGTCCATGGAGATTACAATGTGGTTGTATTTTTTGGTAATACTATCCAGTCCAACTAGAAACATCGTTAGGAAAAGCAAGAAGCAGTCCTGAATGGGCCCTGAGGAGAAAAACCACATTTCTGTAGAATTTATGGAGTGACGTCATCAACGCTTGAATATTTTCTCCCCATGCCACCCTCATTCTATCAGAAAGAAGGTTAAAGCTAGGTGCGAAGCGGCAAGCCACTTTTGAAATTCGAGGAAAGAGAAGAGAGGCAGAGAGAAAAAGACTCACAAAGTCTAGTTTGTTGTAATGGATTCTGTGTAGCATACCGCCAAAACTTTTTGCAATAGCATGCGATAATTCAAACGATTGTTCTCCACAAGCGGGTTCTAAACTCAATGGATAGTTCCTTTAAATAAATAGAATGATCAACAGAGCGTAAATATGGTTAACAGTTCATTTGTCCTCCTCGTCTTACATTGCAATGGCTGCCACGACAACGGCAACTTCTCACGCCACAACAATCGCAGCCTCAACGACGACCAAAACTGGTTTCTTTGTGGAAAACGCTTACAATGATTTAGATAACCAAGTAGATATATTGAGTTTCGTAAGGGTGGTCGTTGTTTTTGCGCTATGGCCCAAGGCGACAGGCATGTGTCAGGGCCGGCGATCCCTGATACTACTTTTTAAAGCTACGTTTTAATTGCTACGTTTCAGCATGCAACCCGTGGTCTTGCAAATCGATGATTCAACAACAAGGGTTAACCAGATGCAACGAGATTTGGGATCTTCTGGCAAGGCTGGTAAAAAAAGTGTGGAAACATGCAGCTGGACACTCAGATTCAAAGTGCTCAAAATTAAATCTTGAGTTCGAGATTTTCATCCTGACTCAAGAGTGGGGGATTTATGGTTAGAGAGACGCCACTACGATAATCAGAAATTCATATAGACTACGGTTGAGTACCGTTCTCTAATAAGGGGCGCATGAAAATCTTGAAGAGATCTGGCAATGTTTATTTAAAAAGCACATTCAACTATAGGTGCTATTCAATGAACTCAGTCGATGAGAGCTGTCATGAGGTGGCGAGCTGCAGAGGCACCTATTTTAGCTTCAAATTGGAAAAGGTCATCATTTTTATTATGCCTAATTATCATTTTTTTATCGATTTTGCTCATGTGTCTGCATATTAAAGAGAGATCAATTTCTTGAGTTTTTGCCATTAGATGGAAAACCCCGCCGTAATCGAGTGCTTCGGCCCTGTCCCGCATGATGTTGGAGACGATCATGTTATTGGAATCAAATGCCAGACGACGCAAAACGGCTGATAGCCCCTGGCAGCCCTCGCAGCGGCGCAGGCGACGCGAGCCGGCGAGGGTCTCGCTCACTCTCGTACACTCCCTCTTTCATTTCACTCTTCCTCTATCCGAAGGATCAAGCAATCCCCAACCGTTTCAAACATCTCAGCAGACAATTAGCAATGTTCATTAACTTGTAAAGGCATTTCAAGTCTAAATTGATGTAGTCTTTCTGAGAATGCAAATTGAAAACCAGTGTGTGAAAGTTACTTGCAATATCATCCTGTTAATGGTCTTAAAATTATGTATATGCGAACCCGCCACTCGTAGGAATTCAATTATAGCGATATTTCTTTTTTTTAACTATATTTTTCTTTTATTCTAGCATTTCCCATTATTTTGTTCGTGTTTCATGAAGTTGCCTACCTGTAAGTGATAGTTCAGTGCCGAAGAGTCTTCATATTTTTTCGAGTCCATTTTCTCTAGTTGTAATTATCCAATTTCATCTATGCAGCTATTTGTTCCTTGAATCTCTTTCAAGCTGAGAATTCCGGAATAGCAACAATTTACCACAATAGTGTATTGGGATATAGTTTTTTTTATGGGAGTAGTTGTTTCATAAATATTTTAGGGCTTTCCTACATTGTAGGACATTAATACAAGCAGTCAAGTGAAAAACTTTTGTCAAGATAATATGCTCATGATTTCTTACACAATGAGGAAGAAGGATAATTAGTCTTGCATAATTTCGGGTATCCGAGTCAGCATGACCAAGTACATTTCCAAATTCTGGTCTTTTTCGAGAAGCGTAAAACTATCTGCCGCCAACGAAGCTTTACACTATTTGAGTACATCGTCGCGAATACAATCACCTGCTCCATTGATTTGCTGCGTTGCAGTTTTATCCTATGCAGCCTACGCTTTTCCATCTCCTTTCTCACTCCAAGGAAAGGCTTTTCTCAACGGATAAGAAAAGAGACTCGGAGCTGATGAGAGAAACAGAAGCCCGAGCCGAGGCCAGGAATGGGTCGACTTCGCCGAAAAAGACCAATTGTGTGGAAGAGCAACTGGCGAAAACCTGAGCAGGCCCTTGTACACACAGAGAAGAAAGTTACCGCGCTGGTAACAATTACGCGGAACAATTTGTTAACAAATCGCCACGGAGCAATATTGTTTCGCCCCGCGAACTTTTAGTTGTTCCGTTTAAAAGTATTTAATATAATTCAAAAAAGAACTGGTTTATTGCCCAACCCTAAAGTAAAAGGCGGTTCTATTACGGGCTGCTGGAATAACCTCGCATGATCATCGACAGGCTTTCGCGCCTTCGCAGCGCTCAGCCTCTTTCCAGAAATGCCTGACGTACCATCCGGCCCGACCTCCTCGCACTCGTCACCTGGACAATATTCACGCTTATTATAAGCCTTCCAAGAAGGAAATCATGAGTGCACAGTTAGAGAAAACATTAGAAGAAAAATATAAACCTCGTATAAACCTAAGCAGAGATAAAGATGATTATTGTATGGGATGGTATAGAGATTTAATTTTATAGCATATGAATCTTAGAAAACCTTTTTTTTTTAAGAAATAACAATATAAAGCGAAGTGGTACTATTCAGTTACTCTTGAAAAATATTACCAACCTTCTTCAACAAGAAGATCTTATAAGACAATGTGGATAGCGAACGTGAAATTGAGAAGAGAAACGACCTGATGGCCCTTCAACATCGTCGCCCGCGTCCTCCGGCACGTAGTCTTCGTCATCGGACGACCGATAATCGTCATCTTCAGTCGGCACACTCATCTGTGCCTACCGAAGGCAAACGAAAGCCTAAAAAAGATTTGGAAACATGGAAGCATTGGTATGAACATAAAAAGCAAATGCAAACATCAACGTATCAATAGAAAACATTGTTCGCAAGTTGTACGTCTGACCATATTTCTGCGCCGTTGAACTAGAGTTCGAAATTTTGATTGAACGGACTGGTTAAAAAATCGGAACAATGATAACTTTTCAAAGTTCGAGCACCGTTTGGAACTAATTGTTACATGGGTGGAAACATGTGTCCCGCGAACTTTTAATGTCCGAACTTTTTTCGGAACAATTGCGACCGAACTTACAAAGTCCGAACTTTTCTTCTCTGTGTGTAGCCAAGTTCCAACATTTCTCTCTCTCTCTCTCTCTCTCTCTCTCTCTATCTCTATCTCTCTCCCTCTCTCTCTCTCTCTCCTTCTCTCTCTCTTGACTACTTCTTCCTCGTCTACCTCTTTAACACTCCGTCATTTTCTAAGCTTCTCCCTCGCGTCTCTCCTCCAGCTGACAAAACACGACCTAGGACTCCATTGAATAACGAAGTTGTGGAAGTGAAACGAGTCGATTGCCGTAACTCAATCCGACTAAGCCGGCGTACGCAAAAAGAGACAATGCAAGAAGAAAAGAGACAATGCGCCTTTCTTGTTGGCGTCTTATTGCTAGAGAAAAATCAAGAGGGAAAGCACCGAAAAATTATGTGAGTCTTCAAATTGCAGCGGACCTTCGCACTCTATTTTCACGTAGTTGGTTTTTGCGAGCTGCGAGAATAGAGTATCTCCAACCAGAAAGTCTCTCTTAAAGGAAATGTCAAACGAACAGTTGAATTTCCCTGAAACGAGAAGTATTAGTTTCTGTTGCTGTCGCCGTTCACCTGGGCGAGCGATGAGCATTTAAAGGAGCAGGCGAAACTCAACAGTAATCCATTTCAATATTCGATGTATTTACAACAAGAGGAATGTAAGTATATAAATTACGTAAATGCTCGAAGAAGACTGAGTTGATGACCAGCTTGAGGAGCCACTTAAAAGGTTAATGTCGGTGAAAACGAGAGCGAACAGGATACGCGACCACGCAGTGAAGCAGGTTGTTGACTACATCGAAAAGCAAATCAGACGGTACCGTCATGAGTGACAAATTGTGTATGTATGTATGTAGGCGGCGGCTGCCCCCAAGCCGTGGTCCCCGACCCACGACGATAGGGCGATTATTGAGATGATTGACTTTTCATATACATATATGCATGTACATATTTCATAACCTATATGCAATCTAATTGGTCGATGATTAAATGAACAATTACACAATAATTAACAAGGCCTAATTTGCTGATTTAAAGTTAACTTTACATATTTGAATACAGGGAGAAGATTTATTCAAGTTGCAAATCTTTGCAAAAGTTTTCCCGAGCAGGGACATGTCACATTTACTCCTTCCCGACAACATTGAACATGAACGTGGAGACTATGCGTGATTATTTATAAAACGATACTTTTTCATGAAGTTTCGGTAGTGAGCAGTCAAATAAAAAATTTTTTAGAAGGAGCTAATAGTTCATTCATTCTAGAAAGCACAACAACGACGATGACATCGATAACAACAACCCCAGGTTCGTTGTTAACTCTATGTTATATATATATTATAAATTGACAGCCAGCCTGATGATTCGTACCAGAGAAATAGCGCGATCCACTGTAATGAAATGTTCGTCTGTATCAAGGAGGTATCGGAATTCGGAATTCCGAACTTCTCCTCTTCCAACTTCCGATTTTCGCATCCAGTAATGAAAAGAAGCCTTCAGAATTCCGAATCCCATTATGAATATTTTTGTTCCGACTATTCCCTGGTGTGTTGGTATATTCTAAAAATAATAATTTATACATTCTAAAACAATTATTAGGAAAAAATTTTTTTCTCGAAACACAGTTAACGAAGGACGATTCAGCCTTCGATTTGTGCACTTTTTGTGACTAATGGTATTAAAGGAGGTAATCGATGAAATCTTCCGAATTCCAACCTTGTTTTCCTATTCTGCAGTCCATGTTCCGAACTTTGTTATGAATATTTTTAATCGGATACAAGGCCGGTTTGTTCGTGGTATATTCTAAAAAGAATTATTGGAATATTCTAAGACAATAAAACTATAATATTTGAAAAAAAATCGATGAAGAAAGTGCATTTTTCAGAGAGCTGCAACTTTGAGAACTGCGCGCCGCTCTATGCAGTGAACGTGGATGACAACAAAACCGCCGTGACCGGCTATCCATTCGATAGAACAGCCCAGGTCTGGGTCGACTCGAAGAACTGCACGTTCTTTTGCGGCCATGCAAGCGAAGCGACGCGCATTGTCTTTGTAGTACATGGCTGAGTTCTTGTTTGGCTTACAATTACCGAAAACGCTTGTATTGTCCGGTACAATGATGTCAGTTGGCTCTTAAATTGTAAAATGTCCCATTGTTCAGCTTCCCGACAAATTCGTTGCTGGCACTGAAGGCGTCTGCCACCCGTTCAACACCTCCTGGATCGTCACGGACGGCACGGACCAATACGAGGTCAAAGGAGAGGCCAAGATCTACTGTGGTACACGCGGTAAGTGTCCAGTGTAGTTCATTACAGAGTTCTTTGTTCCATAACATGTTTTATTTATTTATTTCTTGATTCTAAGATATCCAGTATGCTCTCTAACTTTGTATGTGATTACAGTCTTAGCCCTACACATTTTCAGAATGCCCCAATGAATTTTTCACGGCTTCTTTGTTGAGTAGAAGAATTGTTTTGGACTAATAAAAATAAATCCAGGTGCAACGACAGAAGCGACCATGGTAACCACGGCCCTTGAACCAACCGCATCAACAGTTCCAACGCCGTCGGATACAGAAACAACATCTTCTTCTGGTACAATCTTTGGAACTGGCAAAAAAAAACGCCAAAATGCTAAAAATTCAAAAACGATAATTGGTTTATTCCAAAAACATTTATGTATTTGGAAAAAAATGCTTTCTAGTCATACCGTCAACGACTTACGATTCAGGCTGCAATCAGTGCACCTACACCATGGCATCCACGTGTCCGGAAGGCTACTTATGCGACACCGAGGTGCAGATCCAGACGGACTCGTCCAGCGGCTGCATGACTCTGCGCTGCCGGAATGGCTACGATGGATCGGTGCATCCTTGTGCCATTTAAACATTGTTGCCTCAAGACAATTCCGGCAAACGAAAATACCCAACGGGAAATTGTTTGCACTTTATTTTGTCGAAGGCAGCGATAATTACGAGATTAATAGTGTACTCTCCACATTAGGCGGCAGATTCCTACACCAGTGCAATCTTCTCGATGCTCACGTGCACTTCAGCAAACAAGCTGTGGGCGAGCGACGATGGGGTATCCTCTTACGTGAATCCGCACGTGACATGCGCCGTCCTTGGTTAGTGCATTCAAGGAGGCAAAAAGTCATAATTCACGCCTTTTGCCTGACACAGTGCCTACCACCGTAACCACGGCCCTTGAACCGACCGCATCAACAGTTCCAACGCCGTCGGACGGGTCACCAATCTAACAATAAGACCACTGCTCAATCTTTTCCCTTCAGATGCCACAAAAAAAAATTGTAGCTGATTCTGGTAAATAAAGTGCTGATTAGTCAACATTCTTACATCCCTTTAGAACACTCATATCCAATATAAAGAATCAATAAAGAACAGCCTGACAATGAGCAGTGTTTCCTTGTCATTACGCTTATTTACAATGAAAAATACTGTTTTCATTCAATTGAGAATAAAATCGAAAGCAACAAAAACGTTATCTCATTACAAATCTCCTTCTTTCAAAGAATGACCGGAGTGACAAGGGTAAAGGTAAAGGTAAATGACCGCAAGAGTGGGAGAGATAGGCAGATATTGAATGGCACACAGAGACTCTCTCAATGGCACAATGATTTCCCCTCTCAAATACACATTCCCGCAATTCCCAAATACCAACAAGTCCTCCGGACCTGACTTATCTGATTATCCTGATTTAATAAATACTTGAACGCCTATATGTTCAATACTTGTCCATTCAAGGAGAAATACAACAACTTATTTATCAACAGATAATTAGTACCTGGCAGTCATAAGGTTGATGTAGAGTAAGAGGAAGGCAAGCCGTGCACTCAGTCTTGGTCAAGGTTGCGTTGAATTGCCGACGATGTTCAATCTATCAATACGCGTTCAGCGCTGGATATTCTATCGTCGATATAATATATTCTATCGTCGAGCCTGGATGATGTTAGAGTGAAAGTTGAAACTAATGCACATCTCGGGGAGCGAACTCGGTCAAAATGCCCACAATGTCACAGGGCAACCAATGAACCACCCAGACATGTTAGTATAACATGTCTGAGATAAGAATCAGGGTGTAGGGAATTATTTGTCAAATTGTAAAGCGAGAAATCGTTCGACGTCGAGCTCGTCGTTAAAGAGCTACTCTCTAATTCTCCGGCTGCTATTTCACTAGCGACGAACTCATCGTCGCTGCGCTTAACTCCAGCTTTGCTTGCACTGGAATTGAACGCTAATGTTGTTGGATGGACGAACTTCAATGCTTAAAGGAGGCGAAAACCCAATTTTTTTACTCTAACAATAAGGATCTGTGAATGTGTCCGGATTGAGCTTGCGAGTGCATCAGCAAAGAGTCAATTTACTAAACTAAAAGTTAAAGAAGTATTTTTCATCTGAAAAGCGTCGCCTGATCCTAAGGAAACATTAATGTATTACACAGGACTTTAGATTTAACAGTTGTCGCCAACAAAATTATGGTCTAAAAAAAAGGTTTGTCGGAGCATAGGTTGACCAGCGAGGGTGAAAGATGGTTCCATTGCCCTTAAAAAAAATGCCGACAAACTCGTTGATTCACTACCGGACGCAAATCGCCAATTTAAAATTGTTCAAGCAAACGCTTGCTTAACGGAGAGCAAGGATCTTGGCAAATTGCCATTGCTCATAACTACGGTCATTACAGAGCAGGCATTTCGTGCAAGGAGTTAGCGACTTTCAAGCTCCTTTAAGCATTCTTTTTGTTCTGCGTTCAACTTTTGGGTGCTGCACATGTCGTTCATCTTGCAAAAGTTAATCGAATCAGGCGGCGGCTTCCCCAATCCGACAAAGAAGGAGGGACCTGTTACCGCTAACCTACTGCCGGTGTAACCTTAGTTGTTGAGCAGAGTACATATAACATAGAGAGAGAAAGGGGGGGGGGGGGAGAACAGAAACAAACGGAAAAGTACGATGAAAAAAAATGGGATGAGAGATCAACCTTTTTTCGTTCGTCGTTCACTTCTCCCATTCCTGAATTTGTCATTGCTGATTTATAAGGCGATTAGTATGCCTTTAAACTGTGAGTACATTGGTACGACAATGTGCTGCACCGAGAGAGAGCTAGGCTACAGTCAAAGTTGACGTTGCCGAGCACCCAGTCAGCCAGAGGAGGAGCCAATGTTTACTTGATGTGTTCGGGTGTCTCTTCTCTTCACTCTAACGTCGGTTTCTCTCGCCTGAACATGCATACTCATCACTGAATATCACTGATTATTCTAAACACTCAAGTCATCTTCCACCGTTGCGCTGCTCAATGAGCTGCATATCAAATGAAGTGCATTCGAATGGAATCCACATAAAAGTACGCCATCCAATTGAGTTCCATCAGTCGCGGAACATTTGTCCTTCTGCGGAACACCTCTTGGTTTGTCTGGCAAGTTTTCCAACAACTCAGTCAGCATTTAGTTCGAATTATAATTATTTGCTAATTATTAAATATCTTAATTAGCTTTATTATAACTATTCAGCAATTCAGAAAACCACTTAAATGGTGATGATTCGGAGTTTGTCGCCTACTGCCTTGGCAGTGTTACTCATCTTCATCTTCTTTCCTTCCGGCGCAAATGCATTCTTCGGTCAGTTCAACTTTCCATTAGTGACATCCTGAAACCCCCGCCACTTCTTAGTCGTCTTGTCAATAGTAGAGTTATGGGCTTTCGTATTATCACCCTAGACGACGTCAATTGCATATGCTCAATGCCAACTTGCACCATTCCTGTGTCATCGATGGAAATGCAGTTTGATCTCATTTTCTGATTATAGCAACCTTACTCATATCACATGGAATCTTAATCATAAAACTTGAAAGTCTCTTCTAAAAAGAAAATGCAAAAAATATTTCCAAAGTTCTTCCTTGAAAGATGCGCTCAATGTCATGTGACTCTGTCCTTTCCTGCGGCCATTTGTCCACCCGCCACCTTCGCAGATTCCTGCTCGTGCAACAAGGTCATTCCGGCGGCGAATGGCACGACGGGCAGCGCGAACTGAAAGACGGGCGCGACTTGTGATCCGAGCAAACTGCGAGAGGACGCCGCCCAACATTTCAGGGACATAAATTAATTAGATTAATTTAAATAATTTCAATTGGAACTTGAGCGATATTAGGAACTTTTAAGCAGTTTCTTGTGTTTGTTAGGGTGGTTTTTGACATACTGAACAAGTACATACAGTCAGATTTTAAAAAGAACCTGAAATGACTGTTTGAAAACGAATTCGGACGGTTTTAGGAAGGTCATGGCTGTCTTTTAGGTGCAGTCGATCTTCACGGCCAAGTCCCTCCTAAAACCGGCCGAATTCGTTTTTAAACGGTCATTTCAGATTCTTCTTAAAATCTGACTGTATGTACTTGTTCAGCATATCAAAAACCACCCTAACAAACAAAAGAAACTGCGTAAAAGTGTCTAATATCGCTTAAATTCCAATTGAAATTATTTAAATTAATCTAATTAATCTAATTAATTTATGTACCTGAAATGTTGGGCGGGACTGTACATATATCTTCCCCGCGCTCTTTCTTTCTTTTGCTCACCATATCGCTTGCTAACTCTACTCCCTTCCTTGCCTTTTTCCTCAGCCACCGTGGTGTTTTAGCATAATTTGAGACACTGAATGTTTATTCTTATTATTATTTCAGTCAGAGATTCTACCCAATTGAAAAAAATATAGTCATTTGATAGTTGGAGCGATGCCAACTGCCTCGTCTGCCTATGTCTCTCTTTCTCTCGCTCTTTCTATCTCTCTCTCTATCTCTCCTTCTCTCTCTCTCTCTCTCTTTCCCCCATGTATTTCTCGTACTCTCTTGTCAATACTGAAATTAGAGGTCGAAAACGTCATTCCTTCCAGGTTCCCATCACGCAAGCCTGATATGGGAAACTGCTACGACGAATTGCGGCCCTGCGCCAGTTACACATGGCGCTGTTGCATCGAAATCACTCGAGTCAATGAAACGGGCAAGCCAATATGCTTTCCATGCGAAGAGATTTCGTTCCGAAGACCAAGCATTGGATTATGACAAGCCGAACGAATGTGCTGACCCGAACAGAGTCGGCGACATGAAAATGGAGATCCAAAAATTTTGGATGTGGAAAAGGACTGTTAGATTTCGGTTCTTCGCATGACCTTCAACGATTTGTGCGCGACCCAATTAGAGATTCTATCACTCGTCATCGTGTATTTTGTACCGAATTACTTCTTTTGTCAGACGTGTATAGGCAAATCATCGTTTATATTTACAAGTCCTCCTATAAGGAGTATTGGCAACAAGTGGATAAAAGGCGAGCTGTTTCATACTTTCGCACAGACATTACTCTTCATGTTCCGGATTCGCTGACAATTCTTCTGTCACAACTTGACAATTCCATTCCCTTTGTGTACGCTTGTAATAAATACTTATGAGAAAAGCATAAAAAAAATCTCCTCATCTTGCTGTTCACCGTATTAAAATTCTCTTAAAACGGAAAGGGATTCCCTCGTGCCATTGTCACGGTGAAAGCTCATTGACCCCTAATTTGTATACATATGTAATTCGAATAGCCTGGATACAGTTTCGGTCAATTATTATGATCGTGAAACACAAATGAACACATCGAATAATTACTGACGAAAGTCATGATCTTAATCGCAATTCATGCGCGGTTTCTTTCCCAATTAAAATATGATCTCATGTCAGAGCTTACATATACATATGTATGCCTCTCTCTCTCTTAAGTGCTATCCAGGAAGAAGGGAAGAATAGAAGAACTAGAAGTGAGCCAAGTTCTTTCGTTCTTAAAAAAATGAGTCAGTTGGTAGGAAACAGACAAGGAACGACGAGTGAATCATTTACATCTCATTTTGTCTCTTTCTCGTCAATATGTCGATAACAACCTTCCCTGATTTTCCCAAATCGGCAACGACGCCTCCCCTGTGCTGAATCGGAAAGTTTGGTAATTTGAACCGATATATTTTTGTCTTCCCCGCTGTTTATTCAGAAAATTTTGATGTCATACGCTCATAACCTTTCGCAATTCATTTCGTTACACAATGTGCGCATTCCTTGGAATGACCAAATCTCCCAGTTCCAAGATCGTGTCATTTCGCTGCATGTTTTATTATCAAACAATAAGGAATCTCCAATTATTAAAACCTTACAATTCCAGGTTTAGCTGCTCTCCTACACAGTGCACGAGGATTCCCGCATACAACGGGAAAGTGAGATGAAGAGGAAAACATCAGAGCTGGATCGGATCTACTTATCAAAAACGACAACACGACCTGAACATGAGAAGCATTATCGAAGACGAGATCGAATTCTTCTCCCGGAGGTTCGTTTGACTATTTTAGAGAGTAGTGGATGTCATATCGGACATGTCAAGAGATATCTGGTGATAAAGAGTACATGATATATATTTGTATATATATATATATATTTCCTGTTATTTTCGTATTTTTATAAAATTCTTCAATAAAAAGAAGAGAAAATTTTATAGATATGCATTTATACGCATGATAGCCTTCTTTTCTTCACTGCCAAAGTGCCAAAATATCCATTCATCTTCTTTTCTCTGCAGGATTGTGCGACAACGTCGGGAAGTGCCACTGTCCCAATGGCCAGATCTTCAAGGATCCACGCTTTCATCGACAGCTGAGCAATTTGGTGAGACGACTAATAATCGTAATGAGAGTAAATGTAACCCTACTGTCAGTTACCGCCGGCTCGTCTTCGGGATGCTGATAATTGCATTCGGCATCTTTTTCGTGACCTGTCCCGTGGCGTAGCGCGCCACAAGTTTGCGCCATTTGTGTCAGCTCTCTCTCTCTCACACATTGAGACAGCGGTCGAATTTTTCTCCTAGACATGAGCCTTGTTGGCTATTCAAGAGAGTAATGGATGTAAACTTTTTCTTAGTCAAGGAGTTCTTGCGTTTATGTAGAATCTCTGACTTTCAGTGCACACCCAGTGGTAGACAGCAATAACTGTTCATGTATTCAACATCTCGTTATCAGGAGTCGACAATAATAAAAAAAATTCAGTTTTTTTTTCTCCATGACCATGCCGACCGCCGGTTGGGAAGGGGGAGACAGGTTGCACTCAACAACACAAGAGTGATCTATAAGGTAGTGTCTCAGCATTGCCGAGAGATCACTCGCCGGTTTTCACCAAATTTGAATGGCCTTAGATGAGGCTTTGAACAAGGTAATATCGTCAAAGCAATCAATAATTTATGATACAAAAAAGACACTAATGGTATGAGCAAAGTGGTGTTAGTGAGATGATGAACAGGAAAAACGGAGAAGGTGGGAAATAAGCGCTGAGGAACAAATTTTGTGAGTTTCTGTGTGCTCTGGCACTTGTTAGCAAATAGGGTTCTTTGATTCACACTTCTCAGGAATTGAAAATTAATGTATTTTTTTCAGTTTTTCTCCGTTCCCGTCACGAACGCGTCGCTGATTGTATGGAGAGGAAGGGGTAGATCTCCGACACAAGGTTGCCGCTCAGTGCTGTCGTTTCACGTACCGCTGTCCTCGAGATGAATAAGGCCTTAAGCAATCAAAGTTCAACATTTTACAGAGAAATCTCATGGTCAGATAAAACACACAAAATAGGCAGCTGGAAGTGAAATGTTTGGCGATGAGATTTCTGTAATTTGCCTTCTCTATTATAAGGACAGCATTTTCTGATCGAGTAATAATTGAAGAACTATTAATAGTTTCTTTTTATCAGAAATAAAATTCTTAAAAGAACGAACTGGGAGGTCGTGCGCTTGTCGTAGAAGTCTCTTCAGCTCAGCCTTCAGTTCGTCTCCTGCGAGACGACTCGGCTAATCGACAAGTTTCGTCCAGAAGTCCTCGTGAGGTTGGAGTGACTTGGCATCGGTCGCGCCACCCTTTTACAAAGGGCGGCCTTGAAATATATCCCAACGATATCTTATTGTTAGATCTCGGTCTATGCGAGAAGATTCTAGCGTGGGAAGAAACACCAGTCCATGTGGTGTGCCTGAACAGCACAGACCATTTATATAAGAAGTATGAAGATCAAAAACCGAAAAGTAGTAAGTAGGAAAAGGAAAAGTGTAGGTTTAGAAATAGAGAGAGAGGGAGAGCAAGAGAGAACGAGAGAGGGCACGAGAGAACGAGAGAAGAGTGAGTGAGAAAAGGACTATAACAGAACTTCTGATGGAAACTAGATAACGGTGTATATTATAAAATAAAATATGCGACAGTACTATTTTTTTTTAATTAAATAGTCAGAAATAAATGAAGAGCTCCAGTTCGTATGAGATGCAAGCACGCGAATGACAGCGCCCAAGACAGGCAACTACTAGAAGTGTCAACCAATTTTGTTGTCATCTAATTATAGCGTCGGGACACCCATTTACTACTGCTGACTGTACCTCGATTAGCCTTTGAACAGTTGAGGTCACACATTGCGATCGTGAAAAACAATTAGCACATCAAATAATAGCTGACGAATATCATCGTCTCAATTGAGATTCACTCGTTGCTTCTCATCCAATTAAAATATAATTTCATTTGAATGCTTATTGGATACCGTAGAAACAAAAGAAGAATGTTGACCTTGGCTCGGCTCTATTCTTCTATTTTATTGATTTAAATCAATAGAAACATAAAAAATGCACATATTTATGTTTCAAAACCTGGTATAGGTAATAGGGTATGAGCGTATATTATCCAAATTTAGCTGATTAAAGAATAAGAGTCTGGGACGGCAAGCGGAAAGTTTCTTCTGTCTCCCCATCTTCTCTGTCTCTCTTTCTTCTCTCTCTCTCTCTCTCTCTCTTGGTCTTTCTCTCTCTCTCTGCATATTCAACGAATAGCCTCCGAATGGTTTCTCTAACGCATCGAATAGTTTGCTGACGAATTTCATCTTCTCAGTGGATTAAATATGATTTAATTTGAAAGCATACCGGACAGCGTAGCAATGAATAAAAGCAAAGTATTGAAATCAACAGCAATATGTTGTTTTATCCATTTTACCTATAGGAAGCATCAAAGTTGCAACTTTCATAGACTGTCTCCCAGTTTTCTAATAATTTCCTTTTTAAATTTCATGTATTTCATTTCATCTATACATATACATTCAATTTTTGTATGAACTTAGAGTAACTCCAACAATAATATTCAACGAAGCATTTGCACGGTATTTTACTGCTTCGAAGCAAGTATAAAAAGAAGGATGATGAAGGACGCCGCGAAAAGACGCGAACTTATCATTAGTTCTACAAAGTAACATTCGGAGAGAGTAAAACAAATAATTATAGATTATTAAAATGCTGAAAGGGACATGGAAACAGCAACAAAGAGAAGGACATAAAATGTTTATTTCGTACGATGGCGCTTGTATAAAGAAATTATCTGCTTGCCATAGGAGTTCCCAATTTACTTTTTTTTTTAATATCTAATATCTATATCTCTCTCTCTCCCTGTCTCTCACTCACTCTCGTGATTTGTCCCTCTCTATTTCTCCTCTCTCGCTGTCTGTTTCTCTGTCTCCTCTCCTCTCTCGCTATCTGTCTCTCTGTCTCTCTCTCCCTCCTCTCTCGCTGTCTGTTTCTCTGTCTCTCTCCTCCTTTCGCTATCTTGCTCTCTCTCTCTCTCTCTCTCTCTCTCTCTCTTTCTCTCGCCCAACTAGTAGAGACACTGCCTGGCGATCGAATTTACCTAGCCCATCAAATAACCAGAGGGTCAGAAAAGAAGAGACAGCGAGAGAGACAGAAATTGAGAGAGAGGGAGAGAAAGAGAGTGAAAGCGAATGTGAGCGACATAGACAGAAGGGGATTCATCTGCTACATTTCTAAATTTCGAATTACTATTTTTTCAGGAACTCTTATAATTTCAAGCTGATATGTAATGGTGGTATTAGGTGAAATGGTGGTATTAACTTTGAGTTTCCTCAATTTATGCAAAAGCACTACGGCTGTTGAGATGGGCGAATAGAGAAGACGAGCGGTGAAATGGTATGGTGAGCATGAGAGACGATTGAGAGAGATGGAAACAGAACAAAATACAGAGTGAGGGAGATGTGGAAATGGAAAGACATAGAGAGATATAGCAACATGAGAGTGAGAGACAGAGAGAGAGAGAGACAGAGAGAGAGAGAGAGAGAGAAAGAGGGGAGGGTGAGAAAGATAGAGAGCTAGTGACAAAAAGTAGGGCAATTGTGCTGTTTAAGCGAGGGAAGGTGGCAGCAGGGCGATGGCAGAGGACGGTTAATTGTAAGCGGCATGAAAACTTTTCGTATTTGAAGCATTTAATATGTAGTTTGCCAAAAAAATATTGCATGTTCTCGTCGATTGTATGTATTGCTCTGTTAGAATTTAAGAGGTAGACGAGATGATTTTGTTTACTTAGCCAAAAAGTTTCAGAAATGGTTCAGGAGAGGACGAAGATATGCTTTCATTGCCTGTTTCTCTCTGCCTCTCTCACTCTCTCACTCTCTCATCTTCTCTATGCTCTATTGAAGAGGAGACGACACATCTGGCCCCGCTACTACATATATTTCCAATTTTCTCGAGAAGTGAAAGGAACTGACGGCCGTAGATTAGTTATTCCGTCTCTCGATCAAGAACAGTCAACCAAACATTTCCAATAAAAAGGGAATATTAATCATATGATGAAAGACGCCACAAAACGACACGATTTTGGAAGAAGAAAGAAAAAGGTGTAGGAATAAGATAAATATTTAAAACATAATTATAGACTGTAAAGAAAATGCTGAAAACTATGAAAAATTGGAAGAAATTAGAGATATAAAAAAGGTTATTTCCAAGAATGAGGATGAGCTTATTCTGAGGACATCCAAACTTCCTTATACTTGAATAAGCTGCAGGCCAGGCAAGCGGGCAGTTTCTGTCTCCTCCTATTTCTCTTATCTCTCTCTCTCTCTCTCTCTCTCTCTCTCTCCTTCGCTTCAACCCCTTGCCATCAGCAGAGAGACCGTCTGGCGATCGAATCAATTCCGCCTATGAAATGACCAAATGGTCAGAACAGCAGAGACGGTGAGACACAGACAGACAATGAGAGATTGAGCGCGAGAGAGAAACAGACGGTGAGAGAGATAGAACAAGTAAGATATTCATCGAAAAACTTTATTTTTCAGCCGTAAGAAATCTGCATCTCTACTTGAAATAATAATATACATACGTAAATCATGCGAAAGCTTACTAGGATTGCAGACAAGAATAAAAACGACACCGTTTAATTTTTAGCCTTTTTTCCATTTTTAACAATAGAAACTATGTATGCATTAAAATTACCATTTCTATTTAACAGAATTCCTCCCTGTTTTCAAACACTTCCTTTTCAAATTTCATTTATTTCATATGCTAATTTATATTCATTCCCATTCTTTCGTGAACTGAGAGCAAGCGTCGGTCGTAGATTTCTTCTTCTGTCTACAAATCAAGAATATTGAACAGAAAATTTCAAGGGTCTTTTTTAATATTTCAAAGAACTTTTAAAAGAATCTTCGAATTTAGCCATTGAGCACAGCTGAAAGGAGCAGCCAACGTAGCAACGAGATCAGTCCATGAATCAGTCTATGAAACAACAATTGCCCCAATCCATCGCATTTTGGTAAGTAATTGTCCATAACATGAATTTCTCTTCAATCTCTTCAAAATGCAAAACCGCGTTGAAACTTATTACGCCTACAGAACAAAGATATGCAAACAACTATTTCACAGTTTGCTCACAATCAGTTTTAAGAGTACGTCGAAACAAAAAGTAATGGCAATGAATCTTGTAACATCTCTCCAAACAAGTAATCAGATCGAACCGAAACAATTATTCAGCAGTACAACATAACTAATTACATATACAAACACATACAAATTGCACTTTCTTTTTCATATCTTTACTTTCTTCTAGAATAGCTATGAGTGAATACAGCCAGAAACTGGCTATTGCTCATTTTTATTTGCTGTGGAAGTTCTATTTGTCATTTGTCATCTGAAAATCGACATTAAACACAAAACATTTTTATATCCTTGTAAGCCGTGGGAAGGAGAGGAGAGAGGGGGGCTTGTAACATGTTGAACCCCCTGTCCACATCAACCTCTTTTACCATAACCCCCAGGTCATCCTTTTATGAGGCACTCTTAAAAGTGCCATTTCAAGTATCAAGACTACGGTCTAATCCCTCTATGTTTTACGGCTCATATATTTGCATTTATGATTACGTGTCATGTGTTAATGTTGGCTCGACTTTAGCCAATCTATTCAGTCATATGTTTTGAGCTCATAGTGAGCGGTCTCTTCTTGTTTGTGTTACGCCTTGGCCAGACTTTGAGCTAATAAAGTCTGCCGTTT
Organism: Allodiplogaster sudhausi; assembly: GCA_945643635.1. Lineage (NCBI taxonomy): Eukaryota > Metazoa > Nematoda > Chromadorea > Rhabditida > Diplogasteridae > Allodiplogaster > Allodiplogaster sudhausi. The sequence continues at coordinate 835,170 of CALZFC010000291.1, read as the reverse complement.
GAACCCTCGACCTCGTCTCCGACATCGCAAGTGGTAGAAGAAGAGTAGCTGAGGCTAATCAGGGGGTGTAGCTCAGTGGTAGAGCAGCCGACTCATGAGTAGGTGGTCCCGGGTTCGAACCCCGGTGCCTCCAGTGATCCCTTGAGCCTTTCGAAGGTACCAGGTCGTTACATGGGGGCCGAACCGGGATGTTGGTAGGAGGAGTCATTAAAGTCTATGGTCGGCACTGTAGCCGGGTATAGACGCCAACAAGTGAACGGGGTTGCGAGAGCGTTCAAGTGGAGGCAGTGCAGAGCGCCGATGGAGGCAGTGCCGAGCGCCGACTGAGGCAGTGCAGAGCGCCGACTGAGGCAGTGCAGAGCGCCGACTGAGGCAGTGCAGAGCGCCGACGGAGGCAGCACAGAGCGCCGACTGAGGCAGTACAGAGCGCCGACTGAGGCAGCACAGATCGCCGATGGAGGCAGCACAGAGCGCCGATGAGAAAGGAACATGAGCAACCCGGACGAAGGTACCAAAGAGATGCTACCGTGCGATCGGTCAGCAGGGACACTGACTTGTGGAAGGCGGGCGATGTAGCAGTGAGGCCCATAGGTCCTGTCCTATATCGCATGGTCGTAGGGGGTGTAGCTCAGTGGTAGAGCAGCCGACTCATGAGTAGGTGGTCCCGGGTTCGAACCCCGGTGCCTCCAGTGATCCTTTGAGCCTTTCGATGGTACCAGGTCGTTACAGGCTAAGGGAGATGGGGAAGGAGAGAGAAGACAAAGACGATAGTGGGAATGGCGAGCGAGAGGGGCGATTTGGCGGATCCCTGCCTGCCGGTCTTGCCCATGACACTCTTGTCAATGATCGCATTTCTAAACTCGCTGAACCCAAACGCCTTGAGCTCCTTCATGCTGGCAGCCTTTCTGAGATTCTTAACCGTTTTGCAGATTCTCGATCTTGCCAATGTCCGTGCAAAAGTCGGTTTCGCAGCACTGCGGGTCGGGCATCGTGAACTAGACAAAGTTATTACAGATTGGAAAATATTAATCTAGATAATGACATTGGAATGAAATAGTCTACCGAGATCTTTGCCTTCGAGACTTCGTCAGCCAATTTGTTGATCGCATTTCTAAACTCGCTGAACCCAAACGCCTTGAGCTCCTTCATGCTGGCAGCCTTTCTGAGATTCTTAACCGTTTTGCAGATTCTCGATCTTGCCAATGTCCGTGCAAAAGTCGGTTTCGCAGCACTGCGGGTCGGGCATCGTGAACTAGACAAAGTTATGACAGATTGGAAAATATTAATCTAGATAATGACATTGGAATGAAATAGTCTACCGAGATCTTTGCCTTCGAGACTTCGTCAGCCAATTTGTTGATCGCATTTCTAAACTCGCTGAACCCAAACGCCTTGAGCTCCTTCATGCTGGCAGCCTTTCTGAGATTCTTAACCGTTTTGCGGAGCTCTTGGTTGATGGTCGTCTCAGCTTCCTCCAGTCCTTCTCTGATCATCTAAAGAGAAATCTTCTCATTAATAGTTATATTTTATATCTCTTCTTTGCGCATGCAAATCATGCACTGAGTTTAATGATGAAAAATACCGCCGCCTGACCTTGACCTTCTTTTTTGCGCACGTTTCAGAACAAGCCATGGCCACAACAGACAACGAAATCTCGTCACTGTCATCCAAGGAACCAAAGCTGCCAGAGATATCCGCCTGAAAACCAAGAGTAGAAAGCTCTAGAAAGATAAGAGAGATGGTCTGTATGAGATGCATTTCTCGTACCTCGAGACAGTGTTCATGGTCCAGGTCGCATTCCTCGATCGTAGTCAGCTGAGTTGAGTAGCTGTAAGGCACATCCAAGAGCTTCATGGACGCCTTGATGCCGATTCCCGCAGCACACTTCAGAGCAGTCGTCCCGGTCAAGCACAACCGGTGTCTGTTGTGGCCATGGCTTGTTCTGAAACGTGCGCAAAAAAGAAGGTCAAGGTCAGACGGCGGTATTTTTCATCATTAAACTCAGTGCATGATTTGCATGCGCAAAGAAGAGATATAAAATATAACTATTAATGAGAAGATTTCTCTTTAGATGATCAGAGAAGGACTGGAGGAAGCTGAGACGACCATCAACCAAGAGCTCCGCAAAACGGTTAAGAATCTCAGAAAGGCTGCCAGCATGAAGGAGCTCAAGGCGTTTGGGTTCAGCGAGTTTAGAAATGCGATCAACAAATTGGCTGACGAAGTCTCGAAGGCAAAGATCTCGGTAGACTATTTCATTCCAATGTCATTATCTAGATTAATATTTTCCAATCTGTCATAACTTTGTCTAGTTCACGATGCCCGACCCGCAGTGCTGCGAAACCGACTTTTGCACGGACATTGGCAAGATCGAGAATCTGCAAAACGGTTAAGAATCTCAGAAAGGCTGCCAGCATGAAGGAGCTCAAGGCGTTTGGGTTCAGCGAGTTTAGAAATGCGATCATTGACAAGAGTGTCATGGGCAAGACCGGCAGGAAGGGATCCGCCAAATCGCCCCTCTCGCTCGCCATTCCCACTATCGTCTTCGTCTTCTCTCTCCTTCCCCATCTCCCTTAGCCCCCCCCCTCTCCTCTCCTTCCCACGGCTTACAAGGATATAAAAATGTTTTGTGTTTAATGTCGATTTTCAGATGACAAAAGACAAATATACTACAGCAAAGCAATAAACAGTTTCTGCTGTCTTCACACATTGTAATGACTAGAAGAAAATAAAGATATGGAAAAGAAAGTGAAATTTGAATGTGTTTGTATATGTATATAATTAGATATGAAGTACTGCTGAGTAATTGTTTCTGTTCGATTTGATGACTTGTTTGGAGAGATGTAACAAGTTTCATAGCTATTACTTGTCTTCTGAAGTACATGAAATCTCATCAAATGACTCGTCAAATTGAGGAAAGTGTAAATAGGTTTTTTGAATATCTCTTTGTTCTATAAGCATAATGAGTTTTAACGCGGTTGTGCAGTTTGACTTTAAGATTTGAAGAGAAATGTATGTCATCGACAATTATTTGTCAAAATGCGCTGGTTTGGAGCAATTGTAGTTTCATAGACTGATTCATAGACTGATCTTGCCGCTATGTCTGCTGCTCCTTTAAGCTGTGCTCAATGGCTAAATTCGAAGATTCTTTTAAAAGTTCTTTGAAACATTAAAAAAGACCCTTGAAATGTTTCTATTCAATATTCTTGATTTGTAGACAGAAGAAGAAATCTACGACCGACGCTTGCTCTCAGTTCACGAGAAAATGGGAATGCATGTAAATGAGGATATGAAAGAAATGAAATTTGAAAAGGAAGTGTTTGAAAACGGGGAAGAATTCTGTAAAATAAAAATGGTAATTTTAATGCATACGTGTTTCTCTAGTTAAAATGGACTTACTAGCAGTGTAGACAAGAATAAAGAAATTATTCTTGCCTTCACTCCTAGTAATCTGAAAGTAATAAAGTACATACATATATTATAATTTCAAGCAGAGATGCAGATTTCTTCCCGTCTGAAAAATATACCAATTCGAAGTTTATACCGGTGCCTGTTCTATGTATATCTTATTCGTTCTATCTCTCTCACCGTCTGTCTCTCTCGCTCTCTCTCACCGTCTGTCTCTCTCGCTCTCTCTCACCGTCTGTCTCTCTCGCTCTCTCTCACCGTCTGTCTCTCTCGCTCTCTCTCTCACCGTCTGTCTCTCTCGCTCTCTCTCACCGTCTGTCTCTTTCGCTCTCTCTCACCGTCTGTCTCTCTCGCTCTCTCTCACCGTCTGTCTCTCTCGATCTCTCTCACCGTCTCTCTCTCTCTCTCTCACCGTCTGTCTCTCTCGCTCTCTCCGTCTGTCTCTCTCGCTCTCTTTCACCGTCTGTCTCTCTCGCTCTCTCTCACCGTCTGTCTCTCTATCTCTCTCGCCGTCTCTGCTCTTCTGACCCTTTGATCATTTCATTGGCGGAATTGATTCGATCGCCAGACGGTCTCTCTGCTGATGGCAAGGGGTTGAAGCGAAGGAGAGAGAGAGAGAGAGAGAGAGAGAGAGAGATAGAGAGAGATAAGAGAAATAGGATAAGACAGAAACTGTCCGCTTGCCTGGCCTGCAGCTTATTCAAGTATAAGGAAGTTTGGATGACCTCAGAATAAGCTCATCCTCCTCTAAATATCCTTGGAAATAAATTTTTTTATGTCCCTTCATTTCTTCCAGTTTTTCATATAGTTTTCAGAATTTTTTTTACAGTCTATAATTATGTTATAAATAATATTTATCTTATTCCTTCCCCTTTTTCTTTCTTCTTCCAAAATCGTGTCGTATCGTGGCATCTTTCATCATCTGATTAATAGCGCGTCGGCTCCCGCTTTTATTGAAAATGTTTCGATGATTATTATTGTTGGGGAGGCGGAATAACTAATGTACGGTCGTCATTTCATCGCAGTTCTCGAGAAAAGGGGGAATATCTGTAGTGGCGCGGCCAGATGTGTCTTCCCCTCATCAAAATAGAGCATAGAGAAGGTGAAAGAGTGAGAGACTGAGAGAGGCAGAGAGAAACAGTCAATGACAGCATATTTTTTTCTCATATGGACCATTTCTGAAACTTTTCTTGGGAGAGGCTAAACAAAATCATCTCGTCTGTCTCTTCCACACTAACAGAGCAATCCAGGCAATCGACAAGAACATGCAATTATTTTTGACAAATCACTTAATAAATGCTTCAAATATGAAAAGTTCTTCATGCCGCTTACAATTAACCGTCCTCTGTCTAGAACTAAGGATAAGTTCGAATCGTTTCGCGGTGTCATTTCATCTTTCTTTTATACGAGTTTCGAAGCAGTAAAATACCGTGCAAATGTTTCGTTGAATATAATTGTTGTAGTTGCTCTGAGTTCCTACAAAAATTGATTGTATGTATAGATGAAATGACATACATGAAATTTAAAAAGGAAATTATTAGCAAACTGGTAGAAAGTCTATGAAATATGGCAACTTTGATGCTTTCTATAGTTAAAATGGATTAAAGAGTAGACAACATATTGATGTTGATTTCAATATTTTGCTTTTATTCATTGCTATCTCTGGTATGCTTTAAAATGAAAGCATATTTAATTGGGAGTTAAGAAACGCGTGAAACTCCACAGAGGAGATGAAATTCATCAGCAAACTGTTCGATGCGTTAGAGAAACCATTCGGAGGAATTTGAATAATATAAGCTCATACCCTATTGTACCAGTTTTTTAAAAACATAAATATGTGCATTCCTTGTAAATAATTTTTAATGTCATTCTCGTTTTGCCACTTTTGTACTTTGAAACTTTGAGAGGGAAATTGACCGGTTGGAAATTCTTTAAAAATATTTTTATGTTTCTATTACTTTAAATCTATAAAAGAGAAGAATAGTACTAATATCAACATTCTTCTTTTATTCATTTCTACGGTATCCAATAAGCTTTCAAATGAAATTATATTTTAATTGGATGAGAAGCAACGAGTGAATCTCAATTGAGACGATGATATTCGTAGGTAAAATGGATAAAACAACATATTGCTGTTGATTTCAATACTTTGCTTTTATTCATTGCTACGCTGTCCGGTATGCTTTCAAATTAAATCATATTTAATCCACTGAGAAGATGAAATTCGTCAGCAAACTATTCGATGCGTTAGAGAAACCATTCGGAGGCTATTCGTTGAATATGCAGAGAGAGAGAGAAAGACCAAGAGAGAGAGAGAGAGAGAGAGAGAAGAAAGAGAGACAGAGAAGATGGGGAGACAGAAGAAACTTTCCGCTTGCCGTCCCAGACTCTTATTCTTTAATCAGCTAAATTTGGATAATATACGCTCATACCCTATTACCTATACCAGGTTTTGAAACATAAATATGTGCATTTTTTATGTTTCTATTGATTTAAATCAATAAAATAGAAGAATAGAGCCGAGCCAAGGTCAACATTCTTCTTTTGTTTCTACGGTATCCAATAAGCATTCAAATGAAATTATATTTTAATTGGATGAGAAGCAACGAGTGAATCTCAATTGAGACGATGATATTCGTCAGCTATTATTTGATGTGCTAATTGTTTTTCACGATCGCAATGTGTGACCTCAACTGTTCAAAGGCTAATCGAGGTACAGTCAGCAGTAGTAAATGGGTGTCCCGACGCTATAATTAGATAACAACAAAATTGGTTGACACTTCTAGTAGTTGCCTGTCTTCGGCGCTGTCAGTCGGCTGCTTGCATTTCATACGAACTCCTCATTTATTTCTGACTATTTAATAAAAAAAAGTACTGTTGAATATTTTATTTTATAGTACACACATTTATCTCGCTAAACGTTCTTTTCCATCACAACTTCTTTTATATAACGCTTCTCACTCACTCCACTCTCTTTCTCTCTCTCTTGCTCTCTTTCTCTGTCTTTCTCTATATCTAATTCTCTCGCTTTCCCTTTCATATTCTTTTCTACCGCCGTTTCTATCAATATCCAATGCTCGCTCTGCAATTTATGTTCCTAGATTGTTCTGATTTCCGGCTTTCTAGCTGTCTTTCCGGTTTTTTCCATCATACTTCCAACATGAATGGTCCGAGCTGTTCAGGCACACCACATGGACTGGTGTTACTTCCCACGCTAGAATCTTCTCGCATAGACCGAGATCTAAGACATCGTTGGGATCTATTTCAAGGCAGCCCTTTGAAGGGGGTGCAACGACCGATGCCAAGTCACTCAAAGCTCACGAGGACTTCTGGACGAAACTTGTCGACCATCCGAGTCGTCTTGCAGGAGACGAACTGAAGGCTGAGCTGAAGAGACTTACGACAGGCGCCCGATCTCCTAGTTCGTTCTTTTTAGAATCCTACAGTATACCCGTAATCACGACAAAACGACCACTTCCCTCCCTTTTTGACCTGAATATGTGCCGGAAAATAATGGGAGAGAGAGAATCCACCGGGCGTTTGCACTGAATGACGCTACCGTAGTATATCAGGACCATTTTGAACGCGCGCCCTCAAATATTTGGCCCTTCTGCGGGCTAGAGAGCGTGTGAAATAGGAGGGTGGCTAACAGCTACAGTAAAAAATTTTGGCCCAGCCACATTTCGCGTGCTTCTAACTATCTAACAAGTATACAAAAATGGCTCAAACTTTCCAGAAGTATATTTTAGACTGATGCTAATAGATCCACGTCCATAAAATCAAATGCTTGATATTCCGTGAACTGCTCCTTTAACCATTTCAAAGTGAACACTTTCACACTATTTGACCAGTATTTGCCCCGGAATTGAATTAGAGATAGAGAACGCACTGGGTGTTTTTTCACGAAAACTGTTTTTAAAAAAGCGCCATACTTTACTATCAAGGAATAGCTCTCTTTCATTCATATTGGACCTACAGTATACCATAAGCCACTTCAAAATGAACACTTTCCTTCTTTTTTGACCACTATTTGCCCGTGAAAGGACTGAGAGAAAGAGTACCCACCAGGCGTTTGCTCTGGAAAGGAGTTTAACAGAAGCAACGTACTTTATTACCTAGGATGGCGTTGAAAAAGAAGCGGACTGATGTGAAGAATGCCAAGACTAACAGAAAAAGGTTAATCAATTGATTATAAAATCATTTCTTTTTTTAATATACAACTTTATCATAATCATTATATTTTTAATTCTTTATTAATATGTTTATTATTTAAAATAAAACATTATTTTAACCACTAACAATTTCATTATTTACACAGTCATCGTTTCATCTGATGAAGATGAAGACGAGGAAGAAGAAAGGGTGGAGGAGCAGCGTATCCGGTAATTATTAAATTTTCTATATATTTTATTTAAAGTATATATATATATTTACAATAATTTAATTAATTATTAATTCTACATGACTTACTTACGTAATAATTATGTTTATATGAAATACGATCAAGATATGTGGTTCTGTTGAAACCCGCGCATCCACATACACTCTCTCGGCCGCCTAACGGTAAAATGGGGACTTGGTCGGCTTCTTGGCCGGATGGAGAGGGCTCTTTGCCGGCTGGAGAGGGGTCTTAGCCGGCTGGAGAGGGGTCTTAGCCGGCTGGAGAGGGGTCTTAGCCGGATGGAGAGGGCTCTTTGCCGGCTGGAGAGGGGTCTTAGCCGGCTGGAGAGGGGTCTTAGTCGGCTGGAGAGGTGCCTTAGCCGGCTGAAGAGGGGTCTTAGTCGGCTGGAGAGGGGTCTTAGCCGGCTGGAGAGGAGTCTTAGTCGGCTGGAGACTCGCATTGGCGGGCGATGCTGCGACACTCGGTGCTGCGACACTCGGTGCCGCGCTTCTTCGGCTAGAAATCAAGCAAAATAGTACCGACTGAAGATTGGCATTCAACAGGGTATAACTGACCATGAGAGAGGTTAGGGGCTTCTATTAGAATCATCGTACTCAGTTTGGTGACTTGCAATGACATACCACCAGATGATTATCTTTGGCTTTAACTTGCTTGATATATTCCCCAAAAAACCAAAAGTTAACACCATTTCGCACGACACTATCTATCTATTTATATATCTATTTATCTTTTGTTGATTGTTTGTTTACTTTTGTTTACCTTGCACGTCTCCGCATCGCAGCACGTGCCTGAGGCGCACTTGGCGTCGCCCTTCAGGCGGCATTTCTCCGCATCGCAGCATGACGAAATGCACTCGTCAGGGACCACAACTTGGCCAAAGTTCAGCACCTCGGAAAGAGAGAGAGAGAATAGAGGGAACAGAGAAGAGGGAGAAAATAGATAAAGTGCAAGAGATAAAACGAAAGTGGGAGAAACCGAAAACCTGAGATAGATTGAGAAAAGTTGTGCTCACCTTAAAACCACAATCGCACTCCTCGCCAATGTCGATGATTCCGTTGCCGCAGTCGCCTAACTCCATTGGCACGTTGAGCAGGCAGAAATCGACCTTCTTCCTTATCGCCACGTTCATGTTATCGAGGGAGCACTTCGACCAGTGAGACGGTACGGACTCTCTGAATTAACGGGAGAAGGAGAGCGATAAAGAGCGAGAGAGATAGAGATATGTAGTTGGAGAAAGAGAGGAGGCTGGAGAGAGAAGAGAGGAAATGAGAGGCTAACCTCGAGCTTTCATACATGATGTACTCTTCGCTTGTGCACGCAGTGCTGTCCTTGTCCAGAAAGCGCGTGCCGTCATGAGCCATGCCGAGCAGATGGCCAATTTCATGCGCAAGCGTAGCAGCTACCCTTGTCGCGTCTTCTTTATAGTCCTGCCATAATCGTTTCCACTCATTACTTGCCATTAAACAACATAGAATTCACTTTTTCAGTTAATTATGCACACTCAAACACTCAAAGATATGTTATAAAATCTTTTCTAGACACGAAATTAATCAATAATCCATAAATAATCACTCAAGGATCAATAATTCGTTTAAAAAAAATCATTCAACTCAAAGAGTCTTCTTACCTGTACGACCGCGGAGGACAAATGCGCGGCGCATATGTGTTCATGCTTCGCAACGCCGATGTGGCCGTGTAGGAAAACGTGATGTCTGAAGGAAAGAGTTTCGCATGGAGTTCTGCTTGAAGTTCCAGCTTAGCAGTTAAGCAAAGTAATTTCTTTCGGTTTCACCTTTTTTAACTTTTAAGTCCACGAATATTAATCGCGCGCAGTTCACTCAATTGTAAACTATTGAGCTATATATGTATGTATATAACAAAGAATTTGAGCACACCTTTGAGCGGAGCCCTTTCAAAGGTGTGATTGCAATGCCTCTCTTTCTCATCCCGGAGGCGCAAGTCGGCCAAAGAGCAGGGCCAACGTACCGTGACGTCATGAAGACTGCGGCGTCGGATCGCAAGAAGTCATTGCGGCGCAGGTATTCAGTGAAGTTGCCCAAAGTGTCGTCAATGTCATGCTTTGGCTTCAACCAGTGGGTGACGAACAATACGTCGATGCGGACTATTTTTATGAGAACGTTCAGCGGCGCGTAGAACTGGAATGAGGGTGATTAGCAGAGAAACAAACAAGCAAACAAAGAAAAACAACAACAACCATGCCTCAGGTGTTCTGGCAATTAAACACAGTTAAGGATTTCTCAATGCCATTGCTTTCCAAATATCTCAGTTTCAGTGAGAAATAATGATCGATCTATGAAAGAGCGATTTTGATTTAGCAGCGCACACTGACGAGATTTGCATGAAAAACGACGTTATAGACCCGACGAATTAGCGCGCGCGTCTGCGGGCCGTAGTATTGGCGCTGAATTGAAAAAAAATGTAGTCTGATTTAACCCTTAAGAATTTGAATATTTAAATAAATAAATAGGCAAAATATGAAGTATTTTGCTTAATTTTTATTATTTTAGTTAACTTAAAAGAGGGCGATCACCGAAAAGTCATTGCCGATTTATGAGAAATCTTAGCTATTTTCGAATAATCTCGTGCATGAGGAAAAAGAAAAGGCAAATGAAAAAGCACAAAAAAAAGTTCCATATTCAAGTATAAGATACTTGAAAGAGTAAATTTTGAATGAATTTGTGATTGGTATCCGTGCAAAAATGTGGTGTTACAGCAGTCGACGGTAGATTAACGGCCACGTACCCATCGCGGGAAGATTAAATTTACTAATATTTAATGACATTTTTTTATGCCTTACCACCTTTCTTATATGAATATTCCATAATAAACTAAAGAATATTAGGCAAAATAGTATCAAATAAGTAAACGAACAATAACATCTCGCTTCGAAAAAAATCTGACTTTTCGAAAATAGCGTTACTTGTCTACCGTACTTTTTTGAGTAATCCGATGGACTTCCATTTGAAAACTTTGCACGTTTGAACATATTTCAGTTTTTTGGTGATCGCCCTTCTTTAAAGAAGAAATATATTTACTATATACCACGTCATTATCAATTGACGAAAATCATTATTCGACGCCTTTTGAATAGCTCGGCATAGTTGTTATTGTATTCCGGAATGCTTCGCTTGGTCGACTTGCGATCTCTCGTATGAGTAGAGGCCGCAAGGAATCTTATCGTTTGGTCTGTCAAGTTTCTGATTAAACCGAGTATTTAATAATTTATTATTTTTATGAATTACTTTATTAGTTTTTATTTATCTATGAAACATGTTGTTGAGTAGATAGTAATATCTACATATTTATATTAATGTTTATTGACTCTGTGAGCTATATAAAATGGCAATATATTTGTATAGCTATGTGACCTTAATTGGAGCCACGTATATCTATGAAACATGTTGTTGAGTAGATAGTAATATCTACATATTTATATTTATGTTTATTGACTCTGTGAGCTATATAATATGGCAATATGTTAATATAGCTATGTATGTATATGACCTTTAATTGAGTCACGTATCATAAGAATACTCGTGTAAATTTATTTATCATATTCACAATACGTTAATCTCGTCATTTCATAATGAATGCATCTAAAGCCACCGCAGACGCCTTCTTCTCTCACTTCACTTCTCTCGAGCTCTCCTATCCGGTGGACTTTCCTTTTCCTGTCTATCTCTCTTCCACTTCGCCCATAAACCGTTTTCTGCCTCTCTCGTATTCGCACACTCTATTCTCTGGCGGAGGACACAACACATTCAAAGTTTCATTAACCTTGAATAATTTCGGTTAAAATTTTTAACCGAATTTTTGATTTAAAATAATGATAATTTCTTTGCGAAAAATTTGTTAATCAGCTCTTTTGTTATTTTTTTTTATTCCACACTACAGCTATCGACTTGTTGAGGTTGGAGGATGAAATCGTAGGAGTCAAAATCGATGGTGAGGACGTAACAGCTGGCTTCCGTCCGAAGGAGTCCGACTATCTCGGAGGTCTTATCTCCACATGCGGAGAGGGAAGAAACGTGCAGGCCGGACATGTCAGTGAAGTGGCAGAGAGTGACGTTCTGAAAATAAAAGATTTATGTTAATGTCTATTTACATATCAAACGAACCAAATTTTTATTTATGAATTTAAAGTTGAAAAATCAATTTATCACGTCATGTTCCCTCATAGAGTCATTTGTCCTCTAAATGAACAAACCTCAGCTCATGCCTGACGTAGCAGTTTCGGCGATAAGAATTCCCTGAAATGAAACGATTTCGGGCATTCTGAACAAGTTTATTTGAAAAAGTTGAACCACAAGGTCGAGAATGTCAAACAGCAGAATCTTTGCGTGGCTCTCCTTCTACGACTGTTCGCAGACGATGTCACGCATTTTTCAAAAGAATATTCTCAATTTATGGTACATATATGAAAAAATTATTCGGTATTTCAACTTTGAAGTTACGTACTTAAAACAATTATTGGAATAGATGGGCTGAGACGACGAGAAACATGAATTTGATGTTCATTTCCTACTCTTGAGTAGCATACATGGTATGCTTGATCGAAATGAAATTTTTTTGCATATTATATTTCATTCTTCCTTAAAGGAAGTATCCGACGAGAGAATACCGTATCTAATAAAATTACGTTTCAAACTGTGCTTTGACCCCAACTGGATGAGCCTTTTTTGAGTGTATAAAGGCATTTACGAATATAATTGCGTGCTGTTGTTGATTGCATGGAATATTTTGTTGATATGGAAGAGATCAACGAGATGAAGCTACTCTTTCTCTCTCTCTCTCTTATTCTCTCTCTCTCTTATTCTGTCTCTCTCTCTTATTCTGTCTCTCGTATTCTCTCTCTCTCTCTCTCTCTCTCTCTTGCCGATGCGTAAGATCACACTTTCTTTCAAGTTGTATGCTAGCAACTTTTCTGCGGGATTCACTTTTGTGTCTTATACAGAAAAAAATAAAGTGCATGAGAGAGAGAGAGAGAGAGAGAGAGAGAGAGAGAGAAGAGAGAGAGAAAGAGAGAGAGAGAGAGAGAGAGAAAGCGAGAGAGAGAGAGAGCCGAGTGGAAATGAAAATATAAAAAGGAACTGGAAGAGCAAACTGAAAGAAAAATACGCGGATGAGAGAATGGGACATGGAACGAGAGAAGGAAGAGTTACACAGGGGAGCGACAGCGACTATTGGAGAAAGAAGTGAGAGAGAGAATGGTAATTGAGCAGAGAGAGAGAGAGAGAAAGAGAGAGAAAGAGAGAGCCGGAGAAGTTGAGAGCGTAAAGACACTGACCCCTGCTCTAAAACATCCTCCCAAGTTTGCCTTTCTTGTATCTTTTTTTTAATATTGCTGCTATTGATTTTTTTTTTCGACAATTGCATTTTCTTATTAATCATTTAGATGTATGTATGTATATGTATATTTGACAAAATATGTATAATGTATACACTTAGAAATGCTGTTGTTAGCCTTTTTTCTTTGTACTGTGAATTTTTTCTAACTTTTTCTCAAATATGTACATATATTTTCAGCGAGATTTTTTGAATAGAGCAGCATGATAAATTTATGCTACTTGATTTTGTGCTCTTTTCGCCTTTTGTCTCTCACCTTCTTTTGGCGTTCTCTCCTTCTCTTTCTCTCTCTTAACTGCTATGTATTTCGCATTATTATTTTTCTGCAACATCCTTTCCTTATGGTGGATAGTTGATGGATACAAACGGGATATTCGTACCAACCACTTTTTTATGGTAGTTGTAATCACTTTGTGTACTCGTTGCCTTTACTCAATTTGTAACTTTCTCTCGTTTCTCGTTCTTTATCTCTCCCCTCTCTCTTCTCATTCACTTCAGCGCTGACAATGAGAGCGGTTCTAACGGCAGGGAAAAAGTCTATTGTCACTTTATATATATAAATATGTTGTTGTTGTTGTTGCAGGGCAAAAGAAAAGAGAAGAGGAAGAGAATTTGAATGTCGCTGCCGCTGCGTTGGACAGTCTCAGTATGCGGAATAGCTGGAGTGATCGGCTTACTGAGCACGAGAGCTCCGATCTACGCTCTGATAATTGGTGGACTCACCCTGATACTGACTGATGCGCCCTTCGTGAAAAGTGTCATTTTGACATTGCAGATCAACATCAGAGTCATCTTAGTCGTCGTGGCGATCTTCTACTTCAGTTGCCATCCAGCGTTGAAGTACGCGTATCGACGAATCAACTGCACGATGATCAGCGATGAAAGCATGGCAGCTGATTGCATTAAAGGATCATGGCATGCACTCCACAGAGATCTCATAGAGGTGAATGGAATAGTCCAATTCTCAGAAGATGAGTATGCCGAAATGATGAGAGTGATAAGCGAAAGAAAGAGAAAATAAATGATGGAGCAAATTAAAAAGGGTGGAATGCCCTATGAATGGGGACCCAATTATTGGATTCCTTTGCTGCTTTTCGCATACTATCTTTCGCTCTTTTTTGTTTAACATGTAGTGAGAGACGACTCTTGTAAAAGGGGGATGCCATCATATCCGGGTCAGAGCGAGCAGCTATAAGGCTGCTGCCCCCCGTTAGCCCGGCTCCTTCTTCCCTCTCTGTCTTCACATCGATAAAGTAATGTGACCAGGATAAAGCGTATCTAAAGAAACAATGTGCAAGTGTTCCAACAACTGAAACGAGGCGGCCACAAGGTCACAACATGAAGAGCGCCTTAAAGAGAAATATAAGAGAAAACTGAGCTATCATACATAATATTATCTTATCGCTTTCAATTAACCGTGCTCTGTCATCGCCCTATTCCATTCTGCCACCCTCTCTCATCGTCAGTCAACCAGCACACTTTTGTCACTAGCTCTCAATCTTTCTCACCCTTCCCTCTTTCTTTCTCTCTCTCACTCTCTCTCTCTCCCTCTGTCTCTCCCTCTCTCACTCTCATGTTGATCTCTCTATGCCTTCCATTTCCACATCTCCCTCACTCTGTATTTTTTCTGTTTCCATCTCTCTCACTCGTCCGTCTTGCTCACCATACCGTTTCATCAGTCTGCTCCTCTCCTCGCCCATCTCAACAGCCGTAGTGCTTTTGAATGATTTAAGGAATCTGAAAGTAAATACAACTTTTATTATTTCAAGCTGATATGCAGATTTCCTGAAAAAAATAGTTATTCGAAATTTGGAAATGCGTCCTATGTCTATGAGGCCCACACTCTCTTTCACTCTCTCTCACTCCCTTTATCTCACTGTCTGTCTCTCTCGCTATCTTTTAATTTCTGACCCTCTTGCCGTTCCAGAGTCTTATTCTGGTATGAGAATATTTGGATAATATACGCTCATACCCTGTTATACCAGTTTTACACATACATATTTAAATATTTTTTTAATGTCATTCTCGTTCTGCCACTATTGTACTTTGAAACTATGAAAGGGAAATTAACCCGTTGTAAATTATAAAAAAAACATTATAATTTTTATGTTTCTAAGTTTAAAATGTATAAAAGAGAAGAATAGTGCCAATGTCAACATTCGTCATTTATTTATTTCTACGATCTCCGATAAGCTTCCACATGAAATTATATTTTAATTGGGTGAGAAGCAACGAGTGAATCTCAATTGTCATTCGGCAACAATTATTTGATGTGCTAATTGTTTTTCACGATCGGAATTGTTGGCCTGAACTGTTCAAAGGCTATTCGAGGTACAGGTAGCACTAGTAAACGGGTGTCACGACGCTATAATTAGATGCCACCATAATTGGTTGATAATTCTAGTAGTTGCCTGTCTTCGGCGCTGTCAGTCGCCTGCTTGCATTTCAAACGAACTGGAGCTCCTCATTTATTTCTGATTATTTAATAAAAAACAGTACTGCTGAATTTTTTTATTTATAATATACAACTTTAACGTGCATTTCCATCACAACATCTTTTATATTCCGTTTCTCACTCCCTCCTCTCTCGTTCACTGGTGCTCTCCCTCTCTTTCTCTTTCTCTCTCTCTCTTTCTCTCTTTCTCTCTCTCTCCGTCTCTCTATCTCTTTCGTTCTCTCTTGCTCTCTTTTTCTGTCTCTCTCCATTTCTAAATCTTTCGCTTTCCCTTTAATGCTCTTTTCCACCGCCCTTTCTATGAATATCTAATACTACCTCTGAAATTTATGTTCCCAGATTGTTTTGATTTCCTGCTTTCTAGCTATCTTTCCGTTTTTTTCATCATTCTTCCAACAAGAACGATACGTGCTGTTCAGCCACACCACATGGACTGGTGTTACTTCCCACACTAGGATCTTCTCGCATAGACCGAGATCTAAGGCATCGTTGGGATCTATTTCAAGGCCGCCCTTTGAAGGGGGTGCAACGACTTATGCCAAGTCACTCCAAGCTCACGAGGACTTCTGGACGAAACTTGCCGACCATCCGAGTCGTCTTGCAGGAGACGAACTGAAGGCTGAGCTGAAGAGACTTCTACGACAAGCGCACGGCCTCCCAGTTCGTTCTTCTAAAAAACCTACAGTATACCCGTAATCACGTCAAAACGACCACTTTCCCAATTTTTGGCAACAATTTGCCCCGGAAAGGAATGAGAGAGAGAATCCACCGGGCGTTTGCTCTGGAAAGGTGTTTAAAAGAATCACCGTACTTTACATGCTAGGATAGAGAACACGATGACGACATCGAAGACCGGTATAAAGGCAGGGAGAAGATCATGAAGCTTCTTCAAGATTCTTACAAGAAAGAGAAGGAAGAGGAGGAGGAGGAGGAGGAGGAAGGATCGATAGGAAGAAGTTGGACGGTGGAGGACTACAAGAAATTCATCAGCATGTCTTGGAGAGTCCTCCGAATGTGGCCCAAGAACAAGAATCCACCTATGATGAGCGGAGAAACGTTTTGCAAAAAAGTGCGCAAATTGTTGAAAATGGTACCACCCTAAAAACGTACTCTGGGAAAATGTCCAGAGTGATCAAGAAAGAATATTTGCCGAAAATAAATCTTGTCGTGCTACTCGAGTTACGCGTGTAGAAACACATTTTACTTGTCAACATGCACTTCAACTCCAACCACGGCAAGCACTCTTCACACGGCACACCAACTTTTGTACAGGCAGTAATTATTCGATGTGTTCTCTTGTGTTTCATCATCGCAATAATTGACAGAAACTGTGTCCAGACCATTCGACGTACATATAAGACAGTGCGAATTAAAAAGTTTGGTTTTCTTCTGCAATTTTCGATTAAGCTGTTTTTTTTGCCAAATTTGGCAGGTAAAACACACAAGCAAATGTGGCAGTATCTTATTCATTGATTCAAACTTGTCATGACAAATAAGACGGTTAATAAAATGACGGGCACAATGTACAAGCGAAGAAAATGGCTGATCCACAGAAATGTGTCCTAATTATTGACAACCCGGCTTCGGCATATTTAACAGGAAAATAATTTGGTGTGGCAAAAATAGAGGTCTTTAAAAGTGGATTCATAACATGCCAAATTTGACGGCCTCCAAATTTTCCATGGCGCAATTTGCATATGTTCAAAATTTCAACGGTCTTGGCAAGCCCTTCACTTATAAAAAATGTCACAGCCAAAATAAACAGCTATCAGAATTGGCAAAAGGATTTGACATTTATAACAGCTGTTAAACGTGCCACGAGGAAGCGGCTGTCGGCCGAGCAACTTGGCAATTTTGACAGCCGTCAAAAACGGCAACTTGGCAAATTTAGCGGGTATCAAAAATGTCAAGCCAAATTTTCGACCCTTCAAAAGTGGCAAGCCAATTTTAACGGCTGTAAATAATGGATGGCCGTTTTGACGGCCGTTAAAAAAGGTAAATCATTTTTTTGACCCCAATAAAGGCTCATGGCATAATATTCCTATTAAAATAGCATTTAGCCCTCCTCAGATCACTAAATTCACACATGCATCCTTATATAAAAATAAGAAACAATAAAAAAAAACTATTTAGATCAGTCACGAAACAAGACTGCTTCTACAATAAGGTGTGCATAAATGGATATTATATTTGCTGTAATGACATATACAGATATTATATATGTCATTACAGCATTCTAGAAATCAATTGATAAATGCAAGCAAGGTTAACAACATACCAGCCACTCGAATGGCCATCACCACTGGAATAGGTAACTCTTACGGCTCCCAGATGCATGTCCTCGTGCGACGCAAGAAGTCGTAAATGGGCTCCTCTTCAACATCATCCACTGCCTCGGCTTCTCGGTTGCATGCCTGGCATCTCTCCAACCGATCGAGGACGAAACCAAGCGGAACGGCTGAAGAGAGTACTATCAGAAATAGGGTACTATTTTAGGTAAAAAAAAACAATGTTGCTGCTGATACGAGCACCGGGGTTTAGTTGAATTTTAAGTTCGCGTTTTTTTTACCTTATCCATGTTCGGAAGTTGCGGTACAGGGGAAAAAAGAGTGGTCCGTAGGTCTCCCAAAAGTGGGTGGGGGTCTTTTGGGCGCCGAAAAAGTAATGTAGAAACTAATTTTTTGTTCAAAAACTGAATGGGTAGTGCTCCATTAAGGTCCAAAAACAGGGTTCGTGCCCCATTTAGGACCCTTTTATGTTAAAATGCAATACAGTATCCAATATTCCAAATCTACACTACAGTACCCCCGCTCGCATATGTTTATTAAACTACGGATCTTCGTAGTTGAATGAACATTTATCAACTCAAAACTATATCTATTTCAGCAATTTGAAAAAAAAGATATCGTACATCTTCTACCTTAACAAATTTAGGAATTAATTACAATTTAATAGCCTGAAATTCAGCACCCACCCCGAAGATACAGAATTAATGTAATATATACGAATGTTTCCTGAAAGAAAACTTCAAACAAGAAAAACCCGACAATTAATATAATAATGAATTCAAACTTTAAAACTCAATCGGAACAACTCCAAAAAAATAAAGATGGAAGAATTATAAACACGTTTTCAACTGCCAAGTTTAAGGAAATATTATAAAAGTCAGTTCCATATTTGTACCTTGAAAATGATGTGTGGCCGGAGCGGCCGAAGACATCGTCGACTTCGTTAGTCGGTCGGCCTTCGCACAATCTTCGATTAGTGCTGGAATAAGGACAATCTATTTAATAAAGTAAATCAATCAACAATCAAAAGCATCTAATCAAAATAATTAGTTCCCATTTTATGTGTTTCCAAAGCTGAACAATAAATAAGTTGAAAACTAGATGTAAAAGTTAAAATGATGACAAATAAATCGTTAATAATCATTGTGATTACATATATAGCAAAATAAATATTCAAATGATTGAGACTAAGTAAAATAAAGAACGAACCATGACGAAAGAAGGCGGGGCAGAATTGGCTCGCGACGACGCTCGGCCAAGCGTCTGTCTTCTCTTAAAGTGTAAATTAATCACGTGAATAACAGTTCAAGAAAAAAGGAAAGGCAGAAAAAAACAAGATATAAACATATAATCCTGCTCAGCAACGAATAAGTTTCATTTCGCAGTTGTTGAAGCTGCGACGCGACCGCAACGCGTGCATTTATCATTTTCCACTAGGCACAACGCATTGTGCACATAACGGCATAGTTATTACTCGCACGGTATTAGGACCATTTTTGATTTTTTTTTTTACGAAATTTTACATATATGCACGGTGCACGTGCTTGAAAATAACGTGAACCGTGCAAATAATCACTAATGGTCGCCGGGCAATTAATCGCCATATCGTAAGGTGCGCCGTACTGCATCGTGCACCGTGCAATAAATTAACTGTCGCGTTTCGAAATTCTCGGTAAAGCTGTGGCTTTTGTTTTCGTGTATTGCTGTTAGATTTTTCTTCCAATTTCTTTAATGTTTGACAACGAATATTTGCTTCTCTGTTTTTCTTGCGATTGTAGTCCCACCATCCTCGCAACGCCATCGAAATGAAGCACCCGGGCGGCAACAACTACGGGCGCCAGGGTCGATGCCGTCTCCAACGGTTAGAAATTACTTTTTAGGTTTATTTTTATTTGTTTGACTGTGGGGTATTCGAAGTGTTTTGTTTTATTTGAAAATGGCGTAGGCAATTTGCTCTTATTTAAGTTTGTTTTTCATTGTAAATCCAATAGCTGTTTTAGAATAAAAATCAAGGCAATCATTCTTAACGGTTCATTCGACATTGCATTCTTTTTGCGAATAGCTTTCAGATTATTTTTCCATTTGCTGATACTTTTGTTTTCCATTTCTAAGGTCGAGTATGCATATTGTATAGCTGGCAATCAAATGAAATTCTTTTCTTTTATCCTTTTTTTTTAAAGATATTCGATTCAATTTAAACTTTTTTAGTGGCGACTACGCGGAAGCACCGGAGGACTCATCCGCCGTCGCCTATGGACGAGACTTACCCTCCAATGGTTAGACATCACCTTTTGGCTTTTATTTTGACTATTTTGGCTAAGAGGTATTTTGATCCTTTTAACTTGGTTTCACATAGGATTAAAATCCAGCAGTTTTTAAATGATAAAATCAAGGTAATCTTTCTTAAAGATTCGTCTGATAGTGCATTTTTTTGGGAATAGTTTTCCCATGATTTTCCGGTGCTATGGGAGTTGGGGGGGCCAGTATAAATTTTTTTTTCTTTTTCGCTCAAATCATGCACAGGGGGTTCTCGAGCACGGGGAACACGAATATCACGTTTGTTTTGTACTCCTATGCGTATAAAAAAGTTACCGTACATTAGTGATAATTTTTGGACTTGTGATTTGTCGGTGTGCACTTATTATGTTCCGAGCATTTCATTCATCTGAATAAGTACACCGACAATTGCTTCCGTTAATAAGACACGAGATATATTTACAGTATTTACAATTTACAACATTGCTTCTAAGTAATGACACAATAGACAGAGAAAGGGGGGAATATAAGGGGTGAGAGATAGAGCGCTTATGAGATTGGATAGCGCTTTGCGATCTCTCGCCACAACTCATAGAGCAAGTTCTCGCTATTCTTTTCCCACTTCCATAGGATCTCCATGTAGTGGTCAGCCCACTGGTCCCCCTTCAATCCATTGCGAGTGCGTTGGGTGTGGAACACCCGTCACCGGGTTCACAAAATTCACACTGTGATTAACCGTGTGGTTTGCATAGCCGAGATCGGCGAGGTTGGCATACACAGCTCACTGGTCCGTGAGGAGAGTCCCACCGGGGGCAACGTGCCTCTGAATGATAGCTTGGAGAGTGGCTGCATCGCGTCGGTCTGTAATCTCAAAAATGGCCAAGCGGGTCCCGTCTTGGATGCCTCCGACCAGCCAATCCTTACGGACAAGGCGCACTCGGTTATACTTGCGCCGGACGACATTTGTTTCGTCCAACTGGACAACCGTGCCTGGACCCCCCATGCGACGAACCGGGTTCACTGTATAGTATTCGACCTGTAACCTCTTTCTCTCTCTCTCTCACACTCTACTTTCGCTAACTAACCAGTACATCACGGAACCATCCAATTGTCGAAGTCATCTCTCGACATAAACGCAAGTTCAGGCCATGACGAGTAGAGAGTAAAGTCGCGGAGGGAGAGCATGTGCGCTTGTGGATTCATATTTGCCGTAAAAACGGAATAACTGAACGGGTCCCACTTCCGAGAACCAACGCGGAATTCAAAACCACATGTGCAAACATGTGCCAACACGTACCAACACGTTTACCTCTAATGTACGGTAACTTTTTTTATACGCATAGGAGTACAAAACAAACGAGATAATCGTGTTCCCCATGCTCGAGAACCCCCCTGTGCATGATTTGAGCGAAAAAGAAAAAAAATTTATACTGCCCCCCCAACTCTCATAGCACCGATTTTCCTTTTAGCCGATTAATGTCGGAGCGAAATTTGTGTTTTCCTTTTTCGGATCTCCTTTAAACCGTTTCTTAATTTGCTTTAAAATTAAGCGTAATGTAGTGGGAGCGTAGTTTTTTTTATATAGATAAAGATCAATTTATTGATATAAGTAACCATTTCACAGAGAATTCTTGTTTGTTATTAGTATTTGCGCCCGTCGAAAGGTCTAGCTGAAATTTGTCCTATTTATAGATAACCGCTTTATAGCACGAGTTGAGACAAAATTTATAAACTATTTTGAAAAATTTTAGTGCTTGTCTTAGCAATGATAATTATTTTTAATTATTTTTTTATTAAGGCTACTGGTCTATTGAAAACATAATCCTTATACTTAAGAAGTAATGTAAGATTCGATTTAGATAATTGCATTAACTAGACGTGTTTCCATGTACCGTACTCATTGAGATTACTGTAGTCCATAGTTGCCTAGCTTAATCTGGCTCATTTTAATTTCCCCCCACAATTAGTTTCTTTTTTTATCGGCATCTCTTATAAAATTTTTCTTATTTCAGCACGAGCAACATGTCCTGCTCGATCAAGAGGCCGGGAGTCTTCGGGGGCGACGAGTGAACAGCGAACTCGTGAAGGAGTTCGTCTTCCTCCCTTGCGGCCTTCTTTCCCATTTGAGAAAGGTCCGATATATACATTCTAAGTTTCTTTGGTGTTTTTTAATCATTTTATTTTCTAAAATAAAGCTTTTTGCGCTTTCTTTCGCCAACCCGTATTATTTTTTCACGAAATTGAATAGATTAGATGTGTGATAGGAATGAACGTTCCTTGACTGTTAAGGGGAAAAACTTTTCTCTGAAGCTCTTTTGCTGACCAACGGTTTTTGTTGTTTCTTGGCATCCAAAATTATTGATATATAAACGAAGGAGAATCTAATTCAGGAGTGGATGGAGGTGCCCCCGGCCCTCTGCTTCTTTGGTGGCGCCTTCGAGGACGCTCGGTCCTGGTGGCGGCGGACCTGGCCGCGCCCTACGCCTTTGTAAGTATTTTTCTTCTTCCAAAGGTTTGGTGTCGTATATTGTATATCTTTCAATGAATTCTTGCTTATCCAGTATTTAGTTTCATTTGAAAAATCCAAGTTAGCATCGCAATAATGTATGTTAGTTGGAAACAGTGTCAGGGTACGGTATGCATACTGTAGCGGCGCAGCGTTCTTTAGGTGATGATTCACAGCTTGACCTGCGGCCGTTACAAGGCTAAAAGTCTAAAACTAATAGTCTAAGTTTACAATTTTGGGTTTCGCGCCCATAATTTTGCGCCTAGAGAACCGTAATTTTTTTTTGATGACAAAAAACCATCTAATCCCACCTTTTCGAGTGAATTGAACCAGGAAATCCATAGAAATAAGTGCTGCTATATCAGGGTAAACCCCCCCCCCGTATCGTTAACATCCGTGAATTCCTTGTAGTGTTGTCGTGAGTGAAAATACCTCCCTATTTTTAACTGTCTAAAAGAAGAATTCCTTTCAAATGTGGAGTTGTTTGTGTTCCTATTTAATCGTAAATTAAACAGAACTGACAAGTTGTGGATATTCTTTCTATTTTTTCTGCCAAAATTTCAGAGGAAACTTTTTCAAGCATTTATACCGTAACCTCTGTTCTTTTTTTCTTTATAGTTTCTTTAATCTCAATCTTCCTTCACTCTTTTCTTGCAGGCCATGGTGGCCGACCCGAGACCTATCGCCAGCACTTCGAGTCGAATCACCGGTGAGGATTAAAAAGGAACCGTCTATTTTACATACCCACCCTGATTGTTGCTATCAATCTAGTAAGTCTCCATATTGCGAATTAATTTTTTTGAATCCATACTTTCTGTAGTTCGTAAGTCCACTTATTGCTTACGTCGATTTTTGTATAGTTAACATTATTATTCCATTAATTTTCTGTTTTTCCATACTCAATTGTTCTTACACTATGTTTTAATGGTCCGATGTTGAAATTACGACCTTTCGCCAAATTTTACGGTCGTTGAAAATGACGAGCCATTTTTGACAACCGTAAAAAATGCCTTGCCAATTTTGATAGCCATCAAATTTGCCGGACTTTTTTGACACCTGTTTAAACTGCCATGCCATTTCTGCTAGCCGTCAAAATTGGCAAGCTGATTTGGCAAATTTTTCACTCTAATATTTTGGCTTGGCAAATTTAGCAGTTGATCAATTCTGGCTGGTAATCTTGGCAGATTTATCAGCTGCTTTTTTTGGCAAAATGGCCCACTCCTCCTTGAGAAGCTGTGACAAATTTTTCGACCATTTTCTGTGCCATGTTCTTTTAGCACTTGTACAATTTTGCTTCGCCACTTTTGACTCGTTTGTTTTTTGGTTAGGCTGTTTTTGCCATTTTAGACAGCTGTTTTTTTGACATGATGAACAATGATGAATAAATATTGATGACATTCTTCACAATCGTAGAAATTGGCATGGCATGATAACTGGGGTTGAAAACTGGCAAATTAGCTTGCCAAAAATAACAGCAAGACTGAAAATTGCAGAAAAAAACCAAACTTTTTAATTCACACTGTCTTATATGTATACATAAATTAATGGTTAATGGGTTTCACCATTTGCACGCATAGAATGAGAGGGAACATCTTTCCGCTTTGAGAGAATTTTGGTGCGGCGAACAGCAAGCCTTTTCAGATGCCTCGTTGAGTCGACAACACAGACAGTTCAATATCCCCTCAGCCAATTATTCGTCAAATGTGCACTACCCCCTTATTTATTCTTTCATTTCTCTCTGGCCTCCATCATTTGCTCTTCTTTCTCTCTCGATGTCAACCAGACTCACAATTCGTGACTGTGTTCTTCTCTCTCATGGTCAGCATTTCTCTGCTCGGAAACAGGAACAATGTTTATTTGAAAAAGTTAAACCACAAGATCGAGAATGTCAAAGAGCAGAATCTTCGTGAGGCTCTCCTTCTACGACTGTTTGCAGACGAAGCCACGCATTCTTCAAAAGAATATTCTCAATTTATGGTACATGAAAAAATTATTCGATATTTTTGAATTTACGCCTTTATTATAAATATTGGAATAGATGGGCAGAGACGGTAAGATTGTTGCAAGAGTGTGTGATTAAAATTATAGACTAATATATATATATATATATATATATATATATATATATATATTAGTTTGCTGTAAACCTTGCGCATTTGTTTAGGAGCTTGAATATTAACGATTCCGCGAAGATCGTCTCTGAAGAAGATCGTCTCCCCCACCGTAATATTTGTAGAATCTTAGCGTTGCACATTCTTCGGCTTCGTCCAGCTAATGATGCCTCTTCAGTTTATTGATCTCCTCATGCATCTATCCGTTCTCCCAGACTAGAATCGACGCGATCTACGAAAAAGTTATCCTTTTTTTATTCCCTTAAACACTTAATAGGTTCTTTATTAAAGAATCAGTACCGCCAGCCATGGGAAGCGACTCGAGTCACAATGAGTCAAGATTAATTGAAAATCTTGGAAAAAAATTTTTTTCGTGGGATGTTGATTTTTTTTTAAGTGCACATTATATCGTATCGGTGCATCATAAATAATTTAATTCTTTGACTTTTATACATACCTTGTTAACTGCTTCATTTCCGGCCATTCTAATTTGGTGAAAAACGGCGAGCAGGTCCACTGATCTCTGGACAATGCTGCTGACACCACCTTGTATAGAGATCGCCCTGCGTATTGTTGAATGCCTTCCTTGACTTAGAAAATTGACATGCCCAATATGACATGCACTATTCTCTAAAATAGCTAAACGAGCCTCATGTCTGGGAAAACAATGAAGACAATCTCAAGTCGTGTAAAGAGAGAGAGGAATAGAGAGGAGAGAGAGACTAATAGATAGAGAGACAGAGAGAGAGGCATAGAGAGAGAGGGAGGGAGAGGGAGAGAGAGAAAGAGTGAGAGAGAACTGGCACAAATGGCAGAAACTTGCAGCGCACTACGCCATAGATGAGTATGGGCAGGCCACGAGCAAGAGGCAGCTGGTGATGGCGAGAAACGTGATGACGAGCCGGAAACTGAAAATACGGTTACATTTACTTTCATTACGACTATCATTAGTCTCACCAAATGGCTCTGCAGTAGCTTAAAGTGAGCATTCCTTGAGGATCTGGCCATTGGGCCAGTGACACATCCCGACGTTGTCGCATAATCCTTCAGGGATTAGAAGAAGGATGGATCTTTGGCACTTACAGTCTGGAAAAGAAGACTATCATGTGTCCACAAACTTTTTCTTCTTTTAATTGAACAAAGTCTTAAAAATACGAAATATCATATGAAATATTTACAGATACATACATATATGTAAATATGTAGAATATACTTACATATCAACTAATATTCATCATCAAATATCTCTTGGACGAACGAGCCTCGTGTCGGGGAGAACAATTTGTTCTTCGTCTCCATGTCAACGTGTTTGAAAAGCAAATCCAGCACTGATGTTTTGCTCGTAGTCTCACATTCCCGTAGTATGCGGGAATCCTTGTGCTCTATTTACGAGAGCAGCCAGGAACCTGGAATTGCACAGTCTTGCTAATAGAAGATTCCTTATTGTTAGAAAATAAAACATGCAGCGAAATGACACAATAATCTAGCTGGAACATTTGGTATTTCCAATGCAGAGCAATGAATTGCAAACGGGATGAGCATAGGATATCCAAACTGTCGCATTTCTAAATAAGTTGCGGGGATGGCATGCGGGCTGCGATTGCCAGTAAGAAATGAGTAGGCTATATAAACCCGCCAACTGGTCACTAACTCTCTTACGATTTAAAAAAATTATTCGAAGAAAAATCATTCGAAGAAAAATCATTCGAAGAATATTCATTAAATCATTCGAAGAAAAATCATTTGAAGAAAATCATTTCAATATTTGAAGAAAAATCATTTGAAGAAAAATCATTTGAAGAAAGATCAGGACGCCTCTTGGTGAGGCGCAGGCTTCATTTCATAGCATCCACTCTTCTCCACCTTCTCCCGAATCCCCTAAATAGAAGAAATTTTTCAATGATTGTGTTAGAAATTGAAATTTTCCGGAAAAATATATTAGCTGAAAGATTTTTCGTAAAAAAAACGAGCGAATATCGGCTGATCTCCAGTCGCACTCTTGAGATGAATCTTGAGCTCCTTCTTGCGCGAGGGAAGAGCGGAGCTCCTTCCACTTTCCTTTCCACTCTTCTCTGCTCTCTCTCCACCGATCTTCTTCCTTTCCTTGCCACTTTCCACTTCCTTGCGACTCCCTGACTTTTCTCCTCCATTCTTTAAGGCAACGACGACTGCAGTCGGTGGTGAAGATCCCTTAAAGAATTATTTTGGAATGAGAAAAAAAAGTTCTTTTAATGAAAAAAGAACTTCAGAAAGTTCTACAGAAAAGCCATACAAAAGCGAACTTTGTGTGATATCATCCGTCGGCCGAATTGAAGGGCCAAACGGAGGAACTGAAGGAGGACGAAGAGTCCGATACAAAGGCCGAGGAACCCCAGCACCAGGATCAAGTGCCTCAGCGACGCCTCGAACTCGGCAGGCAGAACAACCTCTTGCTTCCTGGAGATTAGAATTGAATTATTTACCATTAGATATTTAGAAACATTATGTTAAATTTGAGTTTATAAGAAGAACTTATGATAAGATAGAACATAAAGTAAGATTCACATTAATTAAATTCTTTTTAAACGAACTCGGGAACAGACATTGTTACCATTTAAAGGAAGAGGAAGCTAGGCTTGGCAAAGATATGACACTGATGACAATGCAAATTTTGCTTTTGTGATGAGCAATCCTTTTGGGGAAACTACATATTTCGCGAATATTTCAACACAGAATACGCAACAAATCATGAAAATTTATCGATATTTTATGGTACCAAAAATCTTCACATTACAATATATTTCGATTCGAGATTGTCTCCCTATACTGAATAACATAAATTGTAGGTCAGCTCATGTCAACGAAGTGCGAAATGTTCGGAAGAATCGCTCGATCGATGAGAACGTGAAAGAAATGTTGCCACGAGCAATGCCAAGTCACTCCGAGCTCACGAGGACTGTTTATTGACATCTTCGTATGCTCCTCCCCTCTTTTCTCTACCTCTTCTAATTTATATCCGTGTCACTTCGGTTTGTGGAATAAGTCTTGGTCGGGCGGGGTCTCTAATAAAGTGAGTCCGTCGGGTGGACTTGTTTTGGGACAAGTTGGAAAGTACGGAATCGGTTGGATTTTATGCCAATGAGGCAGGAATGATTAGGTACTCACCGAGTTTAACTGCCAGTGAAATGAACGTTCAAAAGTCTCAGTTTACAACGCGCTCGTTCAATCAGGTCCTGTTCAGTAAATTACAAGCTACCGATTTTCTCTATATACTTTATTCAAGAAGACGAGCGTGACAGAAGCAAAACTCAGCGGTGACTGTGGTCGGAGCGGGGCGGGGCCATTCAGGGGTTGTACTCGATGGGGAGGTTCTTGCGGCGGACCATGCCGTCGCCCTGGAACCACTCGCGGCGGAACTGCTTGGTGGCGCCGTCCGGGGTGTTGGTCCACTCGATGGTGATGCGTTCGTGTCCTCCTGAAATTAATTCTTTATCGGGTTATTTCTTTTTTATCAGAATCGATCATAAAAAATTTACCTGGCCGTATGCGAAGGCGTCGCAGGAGACAGCGACCAGGACGGGCTCCTTGGGGTCGAGGACACCGCTCGCGGGGTCGACTCCCAAACGCTTCATGTTCGTGGTCATGAAGGCCCAGCCAATGCGGCGAGCGGAGCTGTTGATCACCTGAAAGTGAAAGCAAAGACATAAAAAGATTAATTACAACCAACTCCTTATGCGACGGGGGGGGGATGAAATTAGAAGTTTCCCATGAAATGAGAATTAGAGTTAAAGCAATAGTTGTAGAGGGAGATGGATATGAAGTAAACACCTTGATGTGGTAGGTGTGCTTGTCGTCGTAGGGCGCGTTGAAGACGACCTTGGAGTTGGGCTGAGTGGCGATGTCGCCAGGGGGAACGGACTGGGCCATTTCAGCAGGAGAGGAGACGATAGCAGCAGTCGGAGACTGATGGGGAATCATCGTTCTGTGCCCTTTTATATGGAACTTTGCCAAGCTAATTAGTAATATTATCAATATTAGGAATATGCAGATTATTTTCTAGAATGTTCGCACAAAATAAATTTTTTCGAACTCTTTTTCAGCACGTTTGAAATGATCTCTAAACTGATCGAAAACTCGCACTTTCCTTTTGGGAATACGAGAGACAACAATTAAACGATGTGATTATCATTATATGTATGTATACTATTTTATGTCATATTACGTCGACAAGCAATGTTAAATATAAATTTCCAGAATACATTTTCCTGTACTTTGAAGTCTCATTTGAATGTCATTCTTATTAACTTTCATCAATACTATCAGGATTGTCATGAGATGAGCTTTGTAGTATAGATTTGGATAATAAAATCATAGTTGTAAAGGACAATGTCGAATGGAGAATAACAAAGAAAGCACGCATTTTTTTTTGAAGATATATTAAACTCGTACTCCTTACGTGGCAAAATGCAGTTTTTCCGGTGAATGTTTCGTATAAAAGAGCTGAGTTGAAGGGTTCTCCATCAGTTTCCTGCTGCGTTTCCTCTGCCTTCTCCTCTGCTGAAATGGCCCAGTCCGTTCCCCCCGGCGACATCGCCACGCAGCCCAACTCTAAGGTCGTCTTCAACGCGCCCTACGACGACAAGCACACCTACCACATCAAGGTGGTTGCTCCATCTCCATCTTCATTTCATATTTTAATTTCATCCCCTAGTTTTATTAGAAATTAGTTGCTATTACTTTTTTATTAATTTATTTTAACTTTCAGGTGATCAATAGCTCCGCTCGCCGTATTGGATGGGCCTTCAAGACCACGAACATGAAGCGTCTGGGAGTCGACCCCGCGAGCGGTGTTGTACTATTCCCACCCTAGAAGGTGTTGTACTATTCCCACCCTAGAAGTGGTGTTGTACTATTCCCACCCTAGAAGTGGAACTTTTTTTTTCAAAAAAAACAAAAAATACTTTTTCACTGAAATGCATCATTCCAAGGGGGTTTTCGGTGCGGGGAATACGAATATCATATCTATTTGTTATCTTGCGGTCAGTTTCACGGTAAGTTTGGCAAGGTTAGGGAAGTATGATACTCACTTTACGAGAGTCGTTGAAGCCAGAGCAAGAAATGATATTACATTCGTTTTTCCCGTGCCGAAAACCGCCCTGGAATGAATTTCAGCGAAAATTTTTTTTCTGAAGTTCGACCTCTGGGGTGGGAATAGAACCCGTAGCAAAAGATTTTTACCGAATGGGGTTCGAACCTGTGACATTCAAAACCGTAAGCGAGCACGCAACCCACTGCGCCCTGCAGGCCTGTTCAACCGCTTAAGCCAGACATTGACAGTGGTAAAGCCACTAAATTCTACGATTTTATGCAAACTTTAAAAATCAATATAAAATCGCCGGAGGCCATTTAGGAAAAAGTGAAAATGGTTATCATCATTTCTCGACTTGGAATATCTTCTGGACAGGTGCGATCAAAATCCGCCGGGTTATGCTTAGAAGGTTCCCTTGTCAGTTCAGACAAAAATGGGACTATATGAAAATTAAGATATGAAATAAATGAATCTTGAGAAGGAATAATTTGTAAACCAGGAGGAATTCTATTTAAAAAAAGGTAATTTTAATGCATAGTTTCTATAGTCATATATGGATAAAAGAGTTGAAAATTAAATGGCTTAGTTTTTATTATGATTGTTTGTGTTCCAAATAAACTTTTACATGAAATTATATTTCTGTTTCCATCTCAATCTATCTGCCTCTCTTGATCTGTGTTGTAATAAAAAGAATTCTCGTTACTTGCGAACAAGGAACACAAATGTTCAATGTTCATCGAACCCTAATATGAAAAGTGTTGACGGAAATTTGTGTTATTAGTAAGTATGTTTTTTTTTAATTTTTAATAGTTTAATATGGATCAGCAAAGGGACTCAGACACGTTTTAAGAAACAAATACCGATCCCATTTCGCGGCAACTAATACACTCCTGAATATCAGTGGAACATGATAATATCCACGATAATGCGTGGTCACTATTCATATGGGCACGTGTTATTCCATTTTATCTTCATGTTTCTTGTTCGCTTGTATTCTTAAGAGAGCCCCTCTGTAAGGATCAAGCAGCACTCAATGGGTGCCTGAAAGTGTCGGATTTCGTTAACCAAAATTTAAAAAAAAGGCACTTGATATTTTGTGATTTGACGGTATAGATGCACTTGAATCAAATGGGGAGTTTAGGAGAAAACGTTCTTGTAATTCGTATGCAGCTATTCTGCAATCAATATCATTCTGGTACATATCAGTTCATATGTACATATGTATAATCATGGAATGATTCTCCAATTGCGTGTTGCAATGTTGTCCATGATCGGATCGTGTCTTGTGCCCTTGTTGACGTCGTGTCCGGAACACTTCGGATGTTACCGTAGTAAAAAATTGTAATAAGTAAAAATAAATCGATAAAGTTGATATAGAGATTGCAAAAGTTGTTTTTGACCACTGTAGATGTATATCTCCTGATGGTCCTAGACGGATTCGATCCATCCACAGCTGCGCTCAAGTCCAGATAGTTGTCCAATTGGCCATCGCACACACGTGAGTTACGGCAAATGGGATAATAATTTTAAAAGGGACTAAGGAATATTTTTTTACATCTACATTAAAAAAATTCCAAAATTCACGTTGGAGGGATAGAGGGAAAGAGGGAGAGAGTGAGATAGGATATTTGAAATAGATATTTACGAATCATTTAAAATATATTTAAAAATTGAGGAGGATTTCGTAGTAAAACTTGTAATAAGTAAAAAATAAATAGATAAAGTTGATATAGAGGTTGCAAAAGTCGTCTTTCACCACTGTAAATGTATATCTCCTGAAGTCGATAATCGTAGTTCCTGCTGCTCAATGCTCCTTGCCGGATTCGATCCATCCACAGCTGAGCTCAAGACCAGATAGTCCAATTGGCCATCGCACACACGGGAGCTACGGCAAATGGGATAACCATTTTAAAAAGGACAAAGGAATATTTCTTTACATCTCGTTCTCGAGGATCAGGGGTGGATCGATGCGTGCCGGAAGTGGAGGATTCACGAACACGGGCTTTGGAGGATTCGAGAACACTGGTTTTGGAGGAGGTCAGCAGGGGGAACAAGACGGAGTCGGCGGTCGGAGCCATGGATTCGGATGGAGTGGCAGCTCTCTTGGCCAGCAGCAGCCGACCTTCAACAGAGCCACTGCTTCCTCCTTCCAGAGGACCACTGCATCGCGCAAGACGCTGCCTCCCAACTTCCCCAAGCCGAAGATATTCGATCGCAGACCGCTCGATAATGAGGATTGGAAAGCAGGCCACGCCCCCTTTTCGCTGTATCTCCCGATTTCCCTACCCTTGTCCATCTCTCACTTACTACTAAACGGTTCTAGTTACTTCGTATTACCTCATTGAAACATTCTGCCAATTTAGACACGTAACCCTAGATTGAAAAGTCAATCCGTAACTGTGGTATAAGGATTATCGACTTACCTAAGTATTTTTTTAAAGTCTAATCGTTTTGTTTTCTAGACTTTCATCAAGATCATTGGGCGATCCTTACCTGTTTCTATCATATTCAAACCATAGCACAAGCTTGTACTATTCTCGAACCTTTTGTATGCAGTCTGTCAAATGCAGTTTAACCGATTACTTTCTCTATGCTTTACTTCATACTGTACACACTACTATCTATGTAAAATATTCTTGCTTCCTGCACCGTTTTAGTCTATCCTTGCATGAGGAAATATTCTGAATATTCTGAATACATCTTAATTAGAAAAATTCCAAAATTCAAGTTGGAGGGATAGACGAAGAAAAGGAGAGAGTGAGATATGATATTTGAAATAGAGATTTACGAATCATATAAAATATATTTAAAAATTGAGGAGGTTATCATAGAAAAACTTGCAATAAGTAAAAATAAATCGATAAAGTTAATATAGAGATTGCAAAAGTCGTTTTTCACCACTGTAGACCAAATTTAAAAAGGCTGTCCAGAGTCAGTAAACTTAAATTCCTTTAAGAAAAGAGCAAGTAATAGCGCAGACATTAATGTTCGATGAATGCTTCTTTAAGCATGATTTCATATCATTCCGGTAAACTTTGTCATTATGGCTCTTACTTCTAGCCGGACCCGTCGTCGAGCAACTTTGCGGCAATGTCTTCCTCGGACCAGACGGCATGCAGAATGTCTTGCCATCTCAAATAAATATTTTGGATATTCCTCATTTTTAAAACCAAATTTCCTCTCAGTAGATTACGATCAATAAATTCTCCAGCTTGAGAGTAGCAGCATATTCGAATTAGAAGAAAAAAACAATCAGATCTCGCTGGATGAGCAGCGTGCTATGACAGCGCTCTGGCTCGGGTCCATGCCGACCGTGCCGATGTCTGTTGGATTGTTAGAATATCCATTGTCTCTAAACAAACAAATTAATTGTTTTGCTAACAATTTAATATAATTCAGGCTGCCAATCGGCAATTCACGGCTGTCAATCAATAAAGAAGACCTAACGCTTCAGATGGTTGTTTCGGTGGCGAGAATTTCTTTCATGGCCGCCCAACGGGCTGTGTTGTAGTCGACGCCGGTGGCCGTCGCAACAAGGAGTGGCGGGAAGGCGAGCGCCTAAGAGGCTTGGCGGCAGCGCACGCAGCGCGCTGACGCTATTCGGGTTTCGGCTTGGTCACTTAGTACAGGATTTTCCTCCTTTACCTATATCTCAACCCCCTGAGTTCCGTATCTTTTTGCTCCGTGACCCTAAGTTGCCATCGTGTGGTCTATGTTCGCCTCACGTCGAGCTGATTCCTACGCACTATCTGTACGACCCCTGGGGGCAGAGATACAGACCCCCCGTTTGTTAAACTTTACGTCGTGTGACGCCTAAGATTGCTCCAAGTCAGGGCCCTTGAAAGAGAGAAGTGCCTTCTAGGGCCCTTCTAGGCCCTAAGGCCCCTAGATCAAAGTTGTTACTCTCCCTTTGGGTCACCCAATTACCCACCTTATTTGCATATTTGGGGGACTTGCTCAGGAAAGTCTGGGGAAGAAATTTTTCAACCAAATTTGCATAAATTAGAATATTTGTGGGACTTGTAGGGGAAAGTCTTGAAAAGAAAATTTTCAAAATAATTTGCATACATTTGCATATTTGGGGGAATTGTAGAGGGAGTCTGGGGAAGAATTTTGTCAACCTAATAGCAGAAATATGAATATTTTGGGGACTTACTCAGGGAATCAAAATTTAGAATTAGGACCTCCCCCTATGGCCCCAGGGTTAAAATCAAAAATTTATTATTCGGTTTTTTTTACAAATCTCATAAAAAATTATTTATTGCGCAAGCCTAACTTAAAGAAATAAAGTGTAGTACCGTGTAATGTATAACACAATTGTTGGCGTAGAAATTTTTTTTATGACTTTTCAAAGTCTAATAAAACTTATGAAACCTTCGTTTTCCCATGCTTCCGGGGGTTTAGTAATGATCTTTTCTTCACGTATTAAGACGTGAATGAAAATGAAGTTCTATTTATCTTCCGTCTCGGACACCAGATCGTAGTACTAAATTTCAAGTAGAAAACACAACCCTTCTTTCAGTCAAGAAGAAAAACACTACCATTAAGAGGCAGAAGTCCATAAAATCTTCGAAATTCCCATAGTACTAAGAAATTTGAAGAATCAAAATAGGTTTGTGTGAGAAGACCTAAGCTAACCATACTAGGCGTGCTTTGGTGTAGGGACCACTACTAGTCTTATATGTACAGTCCCGCCCAGGATCTTGGTACCAAGGACGCTTCGGACGATTCGGACGCTTCCAAATGCATCCTCGCTAATAACTTTTGTTCTAGGAAAAACTAAAATATTCTAAATGGTACATTAGTTTGCTTATAGAGTACGGATGCTACTGTTAAAAAATCGATAACTTTTTATCATTTGATAAGAAGTTTCCTTGAAAGGACAAGTATTGAGCTTGTAGGCGTTCAAGGATTTATTAAATCAGGATAATCAGGCAAGCCTTTACTCTCGTTGTTCTGGTCGTTCCTTGAAAGATGGAGACATCTATTGAGAATTTCTGATACTTCTGTTTAAACTCATATGTATTTAATATTTCCGTTCCGTAATCACTGTTAAAGTTTTGTTTGCTATCGATTTTGTTCACAATTGAATGAAAACAGGCGTTTCATTGCAAACAAGTTTATTGACAAGGAAACACTGCTCTGCCATTCTTTGGTGATTCAAAGATAATTTATACGACAGTTGACTTTACATTGGCTGTGAGTGTTCTGAAGGCATGTAAGAATGTTGACAAATGAGCACTTTAGTTATCAGAATCAGCTAATAAGAAATTTATTTATTTTGTGGCATCTGTAGGGAATGGTTGAGC